>AWOL01S0033491.1:0-18054 GCA_000715115.1 Nicotiana otophora
GTGTCGTCACGACGTCACACGGAGGGGGAAATTGGGTCGTGACAGTTTTAACATAAAAAAAAAATTCTATGTTGATTCAAATCTTAATATTAGTTCATCTCTTGTTTTGAATATGTAGTCTTAATTATAATTTTCTCTACTATAAATTTTATTTTCAAAGAGTAAAAGATTGATATGATATTTCGCTTTTAGATCTTTATTTTTGTAGAATCATTAGTGGTATTGACTCTTACCAACCATATTTATTTCTTTCTTACACATTTATATTCTTAAATATTTTCTTAATTATTGTTGAATAATTGGGTATTTTTCAATATTACACGAAAAATTGATTAAAAAATATTATTTGAGTAGAAAAGAAATTCAAATATAATATAAAAATATATTATCGTGGGGGTATTTTTTTTTCTCAATTTCAACTATTTATGCATCCATTTAATATTACTTTTATCTTTTTTTGGTATCGGATATTATGGAGTGGTAATGTATTGCTACGGAGGATTCTTATGAAATTGATTTTATTAAACCTTTCTACATAATTTTAATAAGAATTCAATAAAAAAAATTTTATTAATTTTTAAAACTTAAATATTAAAAATTAGCAAAGAAGGTATTGTAGTCCAAAAAATAGGTTATTGCAGTTATGTCCTTCTCCTACGAGTTTTTTCGCTTAATATTTTAGGGCTATTCTGGTATATTAATATTGTATTTATGATTTTATAATAAAATAGGCTCTTCTTTTTCTAAATGGATTTGGACAATATAATACATTCTCAATTTAAATTAGTAATAGGACATTATAATACGTTTTCGAATTAAATTAGTAATAGAAATTTTTAAGAAGTATATCCTAAAAGTAATAGGATTACATGACTAAAGATATTTACTTGATCAATTTTATATGAATTAGACAGCCCAAAAATAATTATAGTAATATGATTACAAAAGGTAATCATGTAGGATTCCTAATGTGTAGCATTACATCCTAAAACTAATAGGATTATAAGGCTAATATCTAGAATTCCGGTTATGTCATTTTATTATGAATTATTATGCTTAATATTATAATGTTATTTTTGTAAAGCGACATTGTATTCATACTTTTATAATAATATAGATAAATTTATTACTTAATCATGATAAATTTATATAATTTAGTATAAATATTTAGTGCTAGTAAATTTTTAAGAGTGAACCCTTCTTTCTTGAGTAAGCAACCACACTTGGCACAAGTAAAAAGAATCATTATTTTGCCCCACCAAACTAAATCCTTGTCAAATGGAGTATCTTTCTAGAAGGAAGAAGGTAGAGAAAAAATGGTAGGTGGTGATGATTGTACTAATTTGACATTATTTTCAACCGATTAAAATTGATGCATAGAAAAAAGATGTTTAAACTTTAAAAAACGAAGGATTAAGTACGTCTTAAATACGTGTCACTCAACTTCCACTATAAGTTGTAGTTTATTACAGATTATTTATGTTTCTTAATTTAGTTTGACTCAAGAGATAAAAGAAATAAAAGATCTAGAATCCAATCAATAATGCAACTTTATATTTCTCACATCATAGATATATAGTTGTTTGTTATATTATTTTTCCTTCTATGGATTTGAACTACTTATTCCAAATAATCTCCATATTAGTGGGNTAATACTATTATCTCCATATTAGTGGGGCATGTCTTCCATTTCTAGATTGAATCGTCCAGTAGTCAATAAGCCTTACCAACCTATCACACAAAAAGAAGAGAAAAGTAATCTTTGTGTTTTCCTCTCAAAGAAATCATCTATGTTGTTTTAATACCAAAAGTGCTATTTTTAGTCTTTTCCTTTATATAAATAAGAAACAAAAACGTTTGGAACACTTTTGTTAACTAATACTGTAGTTAAAAACATACTATCACTAATGGTTGTTTCCTGTGACTCATAAGTTACGAGTTCGAGTTGTTGAAGTAGTCACTAATGCTTAGGGTAGATTGTCTACGTCATATTCTTAAGATCTGGTCTTTTCCTGGACCATGCGTGAATATAGAATATATTGTGTATCGGGCTACCGGTTGTGATAGAATGGATAGGTTCCCTTCATTAATTAGAGATTTGAGTTCGAACACCAAGAATGAAATAAATTTTGGTAGGGAGTGCTTCCCCTTTTAATGGATTTTAATTAGGCGACTTAAGTTGAGATTCATCATGCCCCAAAGCAGACATTGACACTGAGCGGTAAAACCAAAAAAATAATACTTACTCCCTCTGGTCCAGTTTAATTGATTTTTGATTGACACATATTAAGAAATTCATCTTTCAGCATTAATTAATAATGAAATTGACCGTATTAACTTTAATTTGTTAATTTAAAATACAACAAATACTCCTAAGCTCTTTACTCCAATGGCAACTTTAGAAAAAAAAAATTAATTCCTCCTTATAATTTTAAAAATATTATGAACCGCAAAACAATACTAAAAAATCAATTAAACTAGACAGGAGGGAGTAACACACTACATCGCCAATGACAAAAATAGTTAAGAAACAACACTCTTCATTAAGGCAACAAAAGATTGCAGGTAAAAGTAACATCAGAAATTTAACTTTAACTACTTTAGTAATATTCCATGTCTGCTAATAGACAAAATTAGTAAGCGCGCAACTCCGTCCAGATTCATTAGCCTTTTTCTATGGTTAGGTAAATTATAACGTTAATCATGGTTTAGACTATAATTTACAGGTCTAACGAATTTTTATCCTCTTCCTTTTGTCTGCTGCTTTTACAAGGTTGACCTGCTCTTTTTATATGATTTGTCTAATTAATTACTGTATAAATGAATGAGATTAGAATTAATGTACCTTATGGGTTTAACTAATCCTATATTATGCAGGATTCAAACCTCACCACAAGTAATTTCCTCCTTTTTCTTCTTTCCCTTTCCTTATTCGTAGTAAAACTAGTTTCAAAATCATATTACAAGTTTAAGTAACTCCATTGTGCAAAACATGGTAAGTTCTAAACCGATAACAGATTAAATAATGTCGCAGTAGGTAGCAGACCATTGCAAAATAACAATATTATGATTTTTTTTTGGTCTCCCATCAGGTGTTCAATTCCCGCGTTGAGGTCTTGACCAATTCGAATCCATGCAGCGTAAGGCCCATTAAAGGAGAAAACACTCTCTAACATGATTTTTCCATGCTCAGAGCTCGAACCCGATCGAGACCTCTGATTAAAGGTGCAACAATTCTATCCATTCCACCACAACCCTTCTTTATTGTAACAATTTTATGATTAATCTCTACAAGGTTAATTATAAGTCGATACCAACTAATTTTGTGAGAAGTAATTCGATTATGTGAATATTTGAAGTGTAAAAGTTTAGATTATATAGTGATGAGAGTGGCCCGTTTTACAAAGATTGAAATAACCAACATGTGATCAATACTTCTCAAACCCCCTGTAAAAGGAAATAAAACTTCAAGAAGGAAAAAAAAAAAGAAGTTTGTGTTTTGTGCACTGGTAATAAAAATTATTTTACAGTAACTTATAATAACATGTAATTCATGATCTCCCGTTCACATAAAGCAAACCTAAAATGTAATCTGATAAATAAAGGCAATAATCTATACTATGATTAAATTTCAGTGATAGTATCAAGAATTTAATTAAGGATTGTATAAAAACGTAAGAGAAAAAGTGAAGAAAGAGAGTGAGACAATGATGTAACATAATGGAAAGCCAGAGCTAAAAATGTTGTATTTGTGATTATTACCTGGACTGTATGTTGAGAAAATTTTGTCCTTAACGAAATATAGATGTTACCTATAAGGAGTAGAATATAAAGGCTACTTTTGCAAACCATGCATTTCCAGTTGCTTGAAGTCAAAGATTATTTTTAGCCCAAAGTCAAAATTATTTATATTTAATAGCCAGAAAATTATATAAATTTAATATATTTTTGTATACGTATACAAAATTGAAAAATTATTAAAGTGAGTATGGATATACAAGAGATGCATAAGGGGTCCACATATTTATGGAAGGGAAAAAGGGTTGATGCATGTGATGTTGGGAAGTTGAACTTACAAACTATTTAAGGCAAGGATATATCAAATAATGAGCCCATTGATAGACAGATGCAATAATTGTATTGTTACAGTCAAATATCTCTATAATACTGTTGTTTGTTTCAATATTTTTTTGTTGCTATAACGAAATGCTATTATAAAGAACAAATAATATAAGATAATATGAAAATTCATTCCAAAATAGACTTGGCCATTATAGTGAAGTATTGTTATAAGGAATGACTATTATAGAAAGGTTTGATAATAGTAGTAAGTTATACCAGCACCAGTGGGCATCATGGTATACTAAGCTTCTGCTATATACGAGGTGCGGTGAAAAACCGGACCACAAGGGTCTATCGTACTCAACACGAGTAAATGTGGAAAAAATAAATATCTCATAGAAGCTTCTAATGTCTCTACCTAACACATTTGAAAGAAAAATAAAAGGAATAAACAAACAGATGGGAAGAAAGAAAAAGGTTGAAAAGTTGGCCCTTTTCGTTGTGCGAAGGGCCACTCCTTTGCTTTTCTTTCCTTTTTCTTAGAGGAATAAATATGAATATGATATTATGTGATACGTCTTTTTGATTGGATAAGTTACACATGCTTCAGAACATTTCATCTGATTGTTGATTAATTAATGGACGGATTTAAGTTACCTAATATGCTTTGAAGAAACCGTGACTATATATGTTATAAATATATAAGAAGACCGTGGAATTTAAGTCTAAACCAAAATCCTAAAATTTCTGGAAGGTTTAACAAGTGTAGTAGTAGAAAATGACTGTAACTAAGAAAGTTGATGTCACGTCAGCAAGAGATCATTAGTTCGAGCCGTAAAAACAATCTCTTACAGAAATACAGAGTAATATTGCGTACAATAGATCATTGTGGTCCGGCCCTTCTTCGAATCCTATCCACAGTGAAAGTTTTGTGCCGGGCTGCCAAAAAAGTAGTAGACAACGGGGAATGAGTATTTTACTCATTGAGGAGAACTATGACGACATGGTTGAGATTATCTATGTTTAAGTAAAGGTCTCGAGTTCGAGCTATATGACGGAGAATCTTTCAATAAAGATTGTTACATTCTCATCTTTCTAAACTAAATCCAAACTAATTGAGCCAATAGATTATTTTTATTTCATACTTAATTAGCCGAAAAAAGGAAAAAAGTTTGGACGTTATAACAAATGTATAGTCAAACAAACCAAAAGAACTCAAGTCTATATACAACAACAACAACCCAGTATAATCCCACTAGTGGGGTCTGGGGAGGGTAGTGTATACGCAGACCTTACCCCTACCCTGGGATAGAGAGGCTGTTTCCAAATGACCATCGGCATCCTTCCCTCCAAGAACTCCCACCTTGCTCTTGGGGTGACTCGAACTCACAACCTGTTGGTTGGGAGTGGAAGGCGCTTACCATCAGAGCAAGTTTGGACGTTATAACAAATGTATAGTCAAACAAACCAAAAGAACTCAAGTCTATATACAACAACAACAACAACCCAGTATAATCCCACTAGTGGGGTCTGGGGAGGGTAGTGTGTACGCAGACCTTACCCCTACCCTGGGATAGAGAGGCTGTTTCCAATAGACCATCGGCATCCTTCCCTCCAAGAACTCCCACCTTGCTCTTGGGGTGGTTCGAACTCACAACCTGTTGGTTGAGAGTGGAAGGCGCTTACCATCAGAGCAACCCACCTTGTCAACTCAAGTCTATATATTCAGTAGAAATTTTAATTCAGTGGAAGTCAACTTAACACTGTTTTTGGTGTATGTTAGGTTTAAAAAGTAAGAGTTGCTGCTTGACTGCTTCTATAAATAAGTAATCACAAGATGTTATTAGCTAATTTATATGACACATATTTAACAACATATATATATATATATATATATATACACCGAAGCAGAACAAAATTAAAGTTGTGTAGAAAATCCAAAAGCTACTAAACAATTATGTATAAGATGAAGGATTTAAGTTATATACACTAATAATGTAATTTTTTTTTATATTATCAGAAAATTTTAACCTACAATAACAATTTAGTTATTTTTTTACTAGATTATCAATTAATACTGATCAAGAATTTTTACTTGTAATTATTTAATAAGTTGCTTTATTATGATAGATAATTAAAAGAGTAAATTTATGGGTGGTCAACCAACTTTGTGTTCATTACACAAAAGTTACTATTCTTTTTTTTTGTTATACAAAAATTATTTACTTTGTTCTAATTATCACAAAACTCCCACATGAAAAGATACGTGACAACTGGAAACCCTAATTAGTGCTTTTTTGTGTAAATTACGGTGTCGATTTCTCAAAGATTTTGTATATAACTTAAATATGCGATAACTACATTAAAAGTGCTATATATAATCATAATCTTCTACCCAAAAAAAATAATTAAAATGTTAAAAAAAAACCGTAACAAACAAACAAAATCCCACACAATTTTGGTGGTGAAAAGAAATATAAGTTTGGGGGCTTTGGGCCCCAGGGAAAGGGGAATGGCAGGTTAGTTAGATCACAAGTAGTAGGATAATAATTGTTAGGTTGGTGGATTTATGGATAGTTGTTAGCTAATTCACGCATTTTATACACTTAAAAAAGCACTATTAGATTACTTTTAAAAGAACTGAAGGTAGCTAAAACTTTATTACACTATAAGTAAAATATAAGATATATCTTTGTATATTATTGTAAGGTACTTTTATTATTACAACGGTAATAGACGCCACTAGACGGGATATATACAATAAGGGTCATTGTAGAATACTAAATATTTTATCCTTTAACTTATAAAGGTCTTGGATTTAAGTCTTGATATGACTTTATCTTTATTAGGGAATATTTTACTTAAAATGTAAGATTTTTCTGGAATTGAATAGAGCACCGAATACGGAATACTAGATGAGAAAAGAAAAATACAGTAGACAGATAGGTTACCAACCTCTTGTCATCTTCTTTTCTTCTCATCCTCTCACTGCTTATCCAGTTGCCCCCAACTCCTCAACCCCACACACAGACACACGACAATAATTAAATCTCATCCAAAAAAGAAAAAGAATCAACGAATCTAAATTTAGAAAAGGAAAAAAGTAATGAACAGAAAATGGTCTAAGTGAGCACTTTAAAATTCTTCATGTCACATGAAACGATCAGCATACGTACATTATAAATATTATTGTTAAGATAAGGACGAAGCCAAACCTTATATTATTATGATCAATGTTTACAAAAAAGAATATTTAAAAAAAGAGAGAGAAAGAGATAGAGAAAGTGTTTACCCTAAAAAATGGATAACAATTAAATTTATAATTGATTTTAAGGATACATGGGTTAATTCAATACAAATAATAAATTGCGTTAGATTAAATAGATAAGAGACGTAATAAATTGTCAAACCAATCAAGAGGAGTGATCCCGAACTTAATAACATCTTAATGAAATGATTGCCTTCGATCCCAGGCTCACATTATTGATTAATTGATGAACAAAAGTAAAAATTTTGAATAACAGAGAAAATAAAAATATATTGCCTTGATATGCGTGTTGCAGTGTACCTAATGAATAACCAGACCCCCCTTTATATAGTAGGGGAGTTTTACCCTAAGTGTAATTCCACAAAAGATAAAAATCTTTCGTTTAACTAATCACCGATTTTCTGCCGATACGTGCCGAGATTCATGCTGTGACATCTGGCTGGTCACGGATATCACAGCCTTTTGTTGGTCATGCTCGATTATCTAGTAATGCCCTCCGAGATTTTTCGGATTCGAACCGATCCTAGGGGTCGTGGCCTCGATACTCCCGAGGGAAGACATTTTGCCCGGACCCCTGCTCGAGAGGCTCCTTGCCTCGATTCCGGTCCCTTACAGTCACGTCTCTTCCTCCGTTTACTTCATCGAAAATCGAAGCGTCTCATGGGCTCGATTTCACCCGTACACAGATAGTTCCCTTGTTTCTCGGAGAGTAAGTTTACGGAAACGACGAGAAATGATATGTGCACTTCGATTCCTTCTTCAATACGCCGTGACAAAAAAGACAAAGAATCCGAAAAGTCCCGTCACTCGTGCCATTATGACTTTAAACGCGTGTCAGCCATCGGCGGGTCGTTCCCTCATTCGTTCACTTTTTACCTTTTGATCAAGTTTCTACCTTCGAGTCTTCAGGATATCACTGCCCTTCTTCATACTCTAATATTTTTACCCATGTTCTTTGAGATTCCTCGGTAAATTGCAAGTTTCTACTTATTTTCTATCCAAACCAGCGCATTTGACTTTCTCACTAAAGCTTTTACCTTTCATTTCCCAAGTTTTCTTCATATTTATCAAACTTTTTCCAAATATCAATGGCTAAAACTTCCAAAACTGTTCCCCAAAAAATTGCTTCCTCTTTTTCACAGCCGATCACCGAAGTCGAGGAGACTACTCCCAATGTGGTCGTACTCGAGAGAACCGCTCTGGGCACGGCTACCGATGAACTGGCTCCCAAGCCTCCCTTGAAAATGTTCGTCCCCGGGGGGTGCTCAATCGCGGATGATTTTAAGGTCGAAAAACCCTCGTCGGTGCAGGGATGGTGTGAGGCAGTATCTAGGTACATATGCTCCATCACCGAAGAGGTCCTTCCTACGGTTCGAAAGGACTGTGGCTGGGAGGATAAGGACATAGTAATCCCCAGGCCCGAGGATGCCATTACTACTCATGTGGAGGTATATCTGAGTGTTTACACTTATCCCTTCACATTGGGCCAGGTGGACCCGTTTATTTTAGACTTCTGTAAGAGGTATGAAGTATGCCTCGGTCAGATCCACCCGTTGTGGAGGATTGTAATCCTCATTAGATACTTTGTGAACAAAATCGACTCTTGTCGGTTTACCATCGATCATCTACTCCGTCTGTACAATCCTCGAATCTTTCGAAGGGGACTGATAAAGCTCGTATGCTGGGCTAGCAAAGCCTCATTCTCAAGCATCAATGAGGACCAGGGTCGGGGCTGGCAAGGACACTTTGTCCGGGTGAGGACTGCAGAATTGATCCTTGCCGAGTTTAGGCCATTCCCCAAGAAGTAGAATGTATCATGTAAGCATAATTTTCCTTTAAATATCGATTTTACATTCATCTCCTTTTTCCTCACCAGTATTTATGGTGGTGCAGCTGTTGCTTGAGTCCCAAACGCCATTCCTCGACTCAAGGAGTATCTCGAGGGCATTTGTTCGGAGATGCCTTATTCTGAGCGCACATGGCGCGAACTCTAGAAAAACCGTTGGGAGACATATTCTCACGGTAAGAACTCTTTCCCGAATAAGTAACATTAGGCCCCTTTTTCAGCATCATATTCTCATTCCCTCTCTTTTCTTTTCGCAGGATTGCCTAAGACCATTGAGCTTAAGACTTTAGTAGGGGACAAGGACCTGTCCGTTGACCCCTCCGCTTTGGGGCAGCTCGGGGCCGTAGCAGGAGAGAAGAAGAAAAGGAAGGCTCCGAGTTCCCCGAGCTTAGAGAATAAGAAGCCAAGAAGAAGGCTGGCCCATAAGCCAAAGGAGAGTTATAGCTCCCAAGCACCCAACTCGGGCTCGCTTTTACGGCTCAGGGACGAGCCCAAGGAAGGTGATATTTTTGTGGCCTGTGAGCCGACCTTCCCTGAAGAGCGGGCGGCAGTCGAGGGGGAAATAACAGGGGCTGATCCCCCTCATGTTCAGGAAACCGATGTAGAGATGAGGGTTGAGACCTCTCAAGACACCTGCTTCGGTCCGCCTGGTGTCATAGATATTCCGGGGTCGCCTTCATTAACCGAATTGACGTTTGACGAAGCCCGAGCGTTGAAGGAGCGATCCAACGAAGGGGCCCATGGAGCATACAATCCCCTTCGTTCTTTTTTCGAAGGTGTGGATTCGACCATTCTAGAAGACTTCTCCGGGGTTGGGTGACTTGGAGGTGCCGAGGAAAGACCCATCTTCAGAGGTAGGCGGGCTGAAATCGAGTCCAAAATTAATCAACTAGTTCCCTGCCCCGAGCATGGATCCCGGCCGTAAGAGGTCAATAATCATCAATGTCCCGGATGATGCCCAAGTTCTTTCTACCCCTGTTGGAGTGGCGAGCTACCTCCGGTGCCTGGTAATCGAAGAGGGTTAGGCGAAAATGAACGAGGTGGATGTGCCGTGCTTTTTCAACGAAGAGCAGCATGCGCTGAACCGAGTAAGGCATCATTATGTTCTTCCATCTTGTGACTTAGTTTTTTTTATATTTCTCACGTCTTCTTTCTTTTATCTTTTTGCAGGCCTCGGTACTCCATCATGAAAGTTTTCTCCGGTATCGGGCTGAGGCTAATCAGCTCGAGGCAGAGGCTAGGGAACTCGCCAAGAAGAGGGACACGTATAAGCTTCTCAGCGAGCAACACGAAGAAGCTGTCAAGAGTATCCGGGTCGAGTTGGGTGCGACTCAGAAGGAGTATGCCGACCTGGTGGAACATGTAATGATTTTTTTAAGTTAGCGATGACGGCTTAGACATGGCGACTAACGATCAAACCTCACATGTCCAGTAGAAGGTTGACCGTATCGACCAGCTCCAGGCTGAAATGAACGATGTCCAGGCCATGGCCGATGTCTGGAAGGAAAAAATAGACAGACTAGTTTCGAAAAAAGGAGACCGCCTGAGAGCAGCTGGCATCAGTAGAGGTCCAATTCCGAGTGGAGAAAGAGAAAACCGATGCACAGGCTCGACAAAACGAGGACCTCCAAGCTCAACTAGGCTCGGCTATTGCCGAACGGGATGCCCTAGTGACGAGGCGAGTTCTGGTGAAGATCAGGCGTATGTACTTTAGGATTGTTTGTCTGCATTTTGTACTTTTATTTTGTTGAGGCCGTTTTCATTGGCCTTTGTAAAGACATTTAGGAATGTATGTATACAAGGTTATTTTTTCTCTTGGAAATTTTCAAGTCTATTACCTTCAACATTCTTTTTACAATTGCAAAGATTTCAAATTCCTTAGCACGGAATAAAACGTAGTAATAAGTTGTTGTTCGGAGGTCCAAACAAGACTTGTTTTCGATGTAAGTTTTATTTGAAATTTGTGGGAGCTTGCTATGACATGAAGCTTTCCCCAAAGTGTTTGTTTAGATTATTTTAGACTATAATTTTGCCGAGGGTAACCTTTGAATCAGTTTGGAATTTTGAAGGCCTTATGTTTTGATTACCGGCTTAGGACGTCTTCAAGCCATTTTTAGGGTGACCGTAGCCTTTTAAGTTCAGGCACTGCCTAATAGGCTTTGTACCTCCGGGCTTCGATAGCCCGAGCCGTCCGAGCTTTCCTTGGACGACAGTCCCCAAGCTGGGGTGGCCGTAGCCTTTTAAGTTTAGGTACTGCCTAATAGGCCTTTGTGCCTCCGGACTTCGATAGCCCGAGCCGTCCGGGTTTGTCTTGGATGACAATCACTGAGTGGGGGTGATCTATTGGACCCGGATAGAGGCGGCCCTTGGGCTCGATATCCTTAAGGAACAGAATGTAATAGTCTTAAGGGAAAAAATATGTATATGCAAGGTAGAAACTTTCTTTCATTCTTATGCGTAATATATAAGATTGTCAGTGTGTACAAGCTTTGTGTTATGGCTTAGGTGGTCTATGCGGGTATGGTTTATTTGACCGTTTGGCCATTATAATAAATCCTATCCACCGAGCCTAGACTGTTCAAGCACAAAGTTTCCTTCCTTGCTAAAAATCATTACCCGAGGGTGATGGCCCCAGTATTCGTGGTCGATCGTCGAGAGGGCTCGGATATTATTGATGTGACCATTAACTCTGGTTCATAACTAGTTCTGGATTCTAAGTTAGCACGATCTACTATTGCCTCGTTAAAAATCTTGTCGGAAAACCCATTTGAGACAAAACCGGTTCAAGAGAAAAAGAGTGAAATGCGTGCTTTCAGGCCTAAAAACTACATCATCATTTGGCTATTGCCTGTAAGTGTTAGTCCAATTCGCAATATATTTAAAACAAAAGAATGGGGTCGTACCTCAACAGTAGTATCATTTTAAGTGGGTTATATTCCAGTTGTTTGGTAGTTTCTCATCATTCCCTGCTTCGAGTTTATTTTATATTTACCAGTAATCTCGATAATTCGATATGGGCCTTCCCAATTCGGTCCCAACTTCCCTTCGTTCGGGTTCCGGGTATTTAGTGTCACCTTTCTTAATACCAAGTCCCCGATATTAAAGTATCGTAGGTTGGCTCTCCGGTTATAATACCTTTCGATCCATTATTTCTAGGCGGCCAACCGAACGAGGGCGGCCTCGCGCCTCTCATCTAATAGTTCTAGGCTCGTGCTCATGTCCTCACCCTTTGACTCTTCGGTCGTCTATCGGAACCTAAAACTCGGTTCTCCTACCTCAACCGGTATGCACCGTAGACCAACAAAAAAGGGGTGGCCCCGGTACTAGACTTTGAGGTCATACGGTATGCCCATAGGACTTCGGGCAAAATTTCCTTCCATTTTCCTTT
This sequence comes from Nicotiana otophora, assembly GCA_000715115.1. Taxonomy (NCBI): domain Eukaryota; kingdom Viridiplantae; phylum Streptophyta; class Magnoliopsida; order Solanales; family Solanaceae; genus Nicotiana; species Nicotiana otophora. The sequence goes on from AWOL01S0033491.1 coordinate 12,565, forward strand.
GGCGTCGGTTAATCTCTTCTTAAGTTTTCAGAGTATGGTCTTGTTTGTAGACTCCGCCTGCCCGTTCCCACTAGGGTGATGGGGTATTGACAGGATCCTTTTGATCTTATGGTCCTCGAAAAATTTGCTTACCTTACTACCGAAGAATTGCTTCCCATTGTTACATACGATCTTGGCCGACATTCCGAACCGACATATTATGTGGTCCCAAATAAAGTCAATGATTTCTTTTTCTCCAACTTTCTCAAATGCCTGAGCTTTAACCCATTTAAAAAAATAGTCAGTCATAAATAATATAAATTGAGCCTTACCGAGTGCCCATGGCAGGGGACCAACGATGTCCATTCCCTATTTCATGAATGGCCAAGGTGACAAGACCTGATGCTGTAGCTTCCTGGACTGATGGATCATCGGTGCGTGCCTCTAACAACCGTCGCATTTCCATACGAACTCCTTCGCATCTTTCTCCATGTCGATCCAGTAATAGCCGGCTCTGATTATCTTACGAACCAACGATTCGGCCCCCGAATTGTTCCCACAGGTGCCTTCGTGAACTTCTCTCAAAACGTATTCAGTGTCCCCCAGTCCTAGACATATGGCGAGTGGGCCATCGAACGTTCTTCTGAACACGGTGTTATCCTTAGTTTCGTGGGCAGAGCTCTCGATTCTTTAGGATCCGAGGGCAGCTTCCCGGTCTTCAGATAATCTATATACTTGTGTCTCCAGTCCCAAGTTAAGGTTGTCGAGTTTATATAGGCGTGGCCTTCTTCCACTACCGATTTCATGAGTTGTACAACCGTTCCCGAGCTGAATTCATCGTAATCAACTGACGAACCCAAGTTAGTTAGAGCATCGGCTTCGTTGTTTTGACCTCGGGGTACATGTTGCAGGGTCCACTCATTTAATCGATGTAGGGTTACTTGTAGTTTATCCAGGTCTCTTCGCATTCGTTCCTCTTTCACTTCGAACGTACCATTGACTTAATTCACCATAAGAGCTTCAATCACCTCGGCCCCCAGACTTTTATCCAGTTCGAGACCTGCAATCATGATCTCATACTCGGCCTCATTGTTAGTCAATTTCACAGTTCAAATAGATTGCCTAACTATGTTACTCGTGGGCGACTTCAACACGATGCTGAGTGCGGACCCCTTTGCATTCGAAGCACCATCCATAAAGAGGGTATAGATCCCCGAGGAGGTCCTTACGGTTAACAACAATTCCTTTTCGACTTCGGGTATTAAGGCCAGCATAAAATCAGCCACGAAGTCTGCCAAAATTTGAGATTTGATTGCGGTTCGAGGTCGATATTCGATATCGTACCCACTAATCTCCACGGCCCATTTGGCCAATTGTACCGAGAGCTCAGGTTTGTGCATTATGTTCCTCAATGGATAAGTAGTCACGACACATATGGGATGGCATTGAAAATATGTCCTTAACTTCCTAGAGGCGCTTAGCAAAATGAGCACCAATTTCTCTAAGTGAGGATACCTCGTTTAGGCCTCGCCTAGAGTCCTGCTAACATAATATATAGGGAATTGCATACCTTATTCTTCCCGGACTAAGACTTCACTTATCGCTATCTCGGATACCGCTAAGTACAAGTACAAATGCTCGTCTACCTTCGGAGTATAAAGTAAAGGCGGACTCGAAAGGTACCGTTTGAGTTCTTCCAAAGCTTATTGGCACTCCTGGGTGCACGAGAAGTTATTCTTCTTCTTCATTAATGAGAAGAACTGATGGCTCTTATCGTAGGACCATGAAATGAATCGACCCAAGGTGGCTATGCGCCCGGTTAGTATTTGAACGGCCTTGACATTGTCCACCATGGTGATGTCTTCTATGGCCTTGATCTTGTCGGGATTGATCTTGATTCCCCGGTTGGACACCATGAATCCAAGGAACTTCCCGGACTCGAGTCCAAATGTGCATTTCTCAGGGTTCAGCTTCATGTTATATTTCTTCAGTATGTTGAAGGTTTCCTGCAAATGTTTCGAATGGTCCTCTGCTCGCTGGGACTTAACTAACATGCCGTCAATGTAAACCTCCATTGATTTTCCTATTTGCTCTTCGAACATCCGATTTACTAGGCGTTGGTAAGTAGCACCAGCATTTTTTAGTCCGAATGGCATTACATTATAACAATACGTGCCGTATTTAATGATGAAGGAAGTCTTATCCTGGTCGCCCGGATCCATCCGGATCTGGTTGTACTCTGAATGGGCGTTGATAAGTAGGGATTTTAGCCTATTAATTGATCTCTTTCACTTGTGTTTTGGGCCAAAAATGCGTGAAGGTATTTCCGGAAACTAACTTAATATGCTTACTTTCAGGGATTGTTCAAAATGAGACAAAGGAGCCATAATCAACTCATAAAAGGAGTCAAAACCTGAACAAAAACAAAAACTGGGCCAAGTGGTGTGGAACGCGGACCGCGACAAATAAGTGCGGCCGCGAAAGTATCAACGCGGGTGCGACCATTATTTTGAGGTCCACAATATGAAGAATCAGAGAGATGGTTTTTGTTTTAGCACAAACATGAACGCGGACCGCGACAAGAAGATGCGTCCGCGAAAGTACCAGCACGGCCGTGATGGGAAATCCGCAGGCCACGGTTGCTAAGGTTCAGAGAGTGCTTAATTCAAGCAAAAATGAGAAGGGCGGTCCACGTCAAAGTTAAGCGGCCGCGGAAGTCTCTCACGCGGACGCAGTAGAAATTACGCGGTCCGTGAAACAAGGTTCAACCCAGGTCCAGGTGTGAAGAAACGCGGACTGCGATTAGAATTACGCGGCCGCGAAAGCAAGTGTGCGGTCGCAGTCATAATTATGCGGTCGCAAAAATTCCGCAGGGGTATTTTTGTCTGGAAATTTTAGCTTAGTATAAATAGATATTTTTGTCAATTTTAGGGGATTTTATGTTTTTGCTGAGTACGTGAGACGGCTAGGTTTTTCCTTTTGGGAAATTTTGTACAAGATTTACCTTATAACATTAGATTTTCATCTTTAAATTTAGTATTATAAATTATATCTTCTCTTTATATTTGATGCTATTATTATGAGTAGCTAGACTCATAGCTATGGTTGTGACCCAACCCTAGTGTGGGTATTTTAATGGGTACTAAATTTTAGGGCTTGGATGTTTATGGATTAGTGATATTTAGCCTAGTTCTTGCTAGAAATATAGAATTAGTGGTTGCAAACACTGATGCCTTTATGACTTGGTCTCTTCTTGAGAAAGAGGGATTAAGTATGGGAAAATTAGGCTAAGAAGGAATTGGGGTGAACTCAAGAAATTGATAGATCCTATTAAAGGGTTAAACCTAGAGATAGTAATACCCGACTTGAGCTAATATCACATGACCTGCATGAATACCCAGTTGGACTTGAGAAAGCCAAATTGGGCAAAATCACTCAAACTATCGAGAGATATAGAGTGAGTACTTAGGTGTGATAGCTATATTACGATCCCAAATTAATCAAGCTTGCCCTAGATTCTTGCCACCCTTTAGATGTCCACCTAGGCGAAAGTCACTACCCTAGTCCTTTTAAACACTTGAAAACCAACATCAAAAACACATTGTACTTAGCTTTAATCATTGCATACAATAGAATAGAATTAGAAGTAGAATCAACACCATCATGTTTGGAAGTGCAATTAGGAACAAAACACGCATCTAGACTTAGATATAAGCCTAATTCCAAATCAATTAACTCCCTGTGGAAATCGATCCTGGCCTTGTTGGGTAAAGCTGCATCGACCATCCTCGCTACTCAATAGTGGTGTAGGTTTGGACCTGATCAATTTTTGGCGCCGTTGCCGGGGAGTTAGACGGTCTTAGCTATATATCTAACTATTTATGTGTTTTGTTTTTCTTTCCTTCCATTTTTCTAATTTGTATGTGTCAATTGCTTTTAGGTACCAAATGGCTCTTAACGAGGTCCTCGGACATATTCCTCAGGGGGAGGAGGTAGATGAAAATTAAGTAGATGAGGTTCAACTTGAACCTCAAGTACAAAGAAGAGGTATCCCGCCTCATGACAATGTTCCAAACCCTCCCCCACTTCCTCAAAGGGCAGCACACCGGGTGTTGCCCAATGAAGGCTACGCAAGTACAATTGTCCCGCCCCAGATTCGGGCGGGCAATTTTCAAATAACCAATGTCATGCTTAATCTATTAGAACAAAGGAGTTTCTTCACTAGAGCTCCACATCAGAACGCATATAAGCATCTCAAAGGTTTTGTAGACACATGCTGGGGGAGCAAGCAGACGAATGTATCTGAGGACGCTTTGAGGTTAAGGCTTTTCCCTTTCTCACTTAGAGGGAAGGCTTTAGATTGGCTTGAGAGGCTAACCAACCATTCCATCTCCACTTGGGATGAGTTGGACGAGAAGTTCATAGCGAAGTTCTTTTCTCCGGGACATATGGCAACATTGAGAGATGAAATCCTTGCTTTTAAACAAGAGCCAAATGAACCGTTACATGAGATTTGGGAACGGTACCGGACAATGGTCAAAGAGTGCCCCAATAATAATATGACTGAAGCAATGATCCAACAAACCTTTTATAGGGGTATCAACACAACTAACCAGTATGTGGTAAATCAGCTCGCAGAGGGTAACTTTATGAACACGCCATATTCAGAAGCATGTGAAATATTAGATGAGATGGCGGACACCTCTTCAGCTTGGCAAAGTCGGGCCAACATTCCTCAGGGTGACCCTAATGTTATCCACCTTCACAAGGAACTCCATGATCACGGACAAGCCATAGCAGAGTTGACAACTACCATGAATCAGTTAGCCAAGGCACAACTTCAGCAGGTTCAGGGGCCAAAGCAAGTAAATGCCATGGAATGAGTGAATGTAATGGTTAACAAGAGGAGACAAATAGGTCAATAAGTTCAACACAATCAGGATCAATTTGAGCAAAGTAGTAGTGGGTACAACCAAGATGACTCTTATGACGATCAAAGTGAAGAGGTTCAATATGTGAACAATTAACTAGGTTAACGGAGAAATGCTCCAAATTAAAAACAGTGGAGATCACAGGGAAACAATCAAAATTAGGGCAACCAAGGCCAAGAAAATTGGAATAGTGGCAACAACAACAATCCGAACAATTGGGGGTACAACAATCAAAATTGGGGGAATCAAGGTAATAACCAAGGTAATTGGGGTGGAAACAATAATAGCAATTGGGGAGGCAATGAAAACCAAGGGGGTTGGAACAATAATAATCAAGGGAACCGTGGGTCGGGCCCTCAAAGACCCCCGATATATCAATAACCTAACAACCCGCCTCCATATCTGTCACAAGGGAAAAGTTATTCCAACAAAGAGATGGGACGGATAGAAAGTATGTTCAAGCAAATGATAGAAAGAAACACAAACTCTGATGCCCAAGTAGCCTCCCACAATACTGCTATCCGCAACTTGGAAGTACAAATGGGTCAAATTTCTCAAGCGTTGAATACTCGCCCTAAGG
>AWOL01S0033496.1:3080-20431 GCA_000715115.1 Nicotiana otophora
ACTGACATGCTATGTATTTTGCATCGGTGGTTGCGCTATTAGTTGGAAAGCTACATTACAACATGTAGTAGCTTTACCTACTATCGAAGCAGAATATATTGCAGTGACCGAGGCGATCAAAGAAGCTTTATGGTTGAAGGGTCTATTTGCGGAACTCAGTTTACACCAAGGTGCTATTATCATTTTCTGTGATAGTCAAAGTGTCATTCACTTAACTAAAGAACAAATGTATCATGAGAGGACGAAGCACATTGATATGAAGTATTATTTTATCCGAGAAACTATTGCTGAAGGAAGTCTCTGTTCAGAAGATCAACACTAGAGACAATCCTGCTGACATGTTTACAAAACCTCTTCCAGTGTCCAGGTTCAAGCTTTGCCTGAACTTGATTGGCATTTATGAAGAATGATTTTGCCCATTGGGGTTTTTNTTACGGAGAATGTGGAGCAAATTTACTATATATAAGCCGAAATTAGGCCAAGGTGGAGATTTGTAATATGGCCAAATTTTCATGACATTTTCCATGACATAATATCCATTATAACAAAATTTGTGGATCATGATATTTGCCATGACATAATATCCACTATTAGACCAATGATTTCTTGCTATAAATAGAGAAGCTTCTCCTCATTTGCAAACACACCAATTCAAGAGTTTTTCACTCTTGTCTTTCTTTCTCCTCCTTTATTTCATTATAGAGTATTTTGTTAGAGAGTGAGTGTTGGGAAACACTTGTGTGAACCCTTTCTTTGAAGTGATCTTGTGAGGTTATTCTCTTGGGGTATTTGGAACTAATTAGAGTATTTACTCTAATTTTGTACTCTCTTTTGTACTCTTGTTGGTATAGTAAAATTGCTCCTCTCCGCTTGTGGACGTAGGTCACCTTGACCGAACCACGTTAAACTTGTATCTTCTTTGTCTTCTTTAATTATCGTTATTATCAATTTGCATTGTCTTTGTTATTGTCATTATAACGTTGTTTGGTTAAATTCCGCACTACCCGGTAACCCGATCCTAACAATATCCTTCTTGCTTGGTGCTGTCACTTCAGTTGTCTCTGGTTTCCTTGGGATGAAAATAGCAACGTATGCAACAACTTTGGAAGGGAGAAAAGATATTGGCAAAGCCTTTATTACTGCATTCTGATCTGGTGCATTAATGGGGTTTCTCCTTGCTGCCAATGGCCTCTAGGTGCTTTATATTACAGTTAATCTCTTTAATCTATGCTATGGTGATGAATGGGAGGGCCTTTTATAGGCAATTACTGGTTATGGTCTTGGTGGATCTTCCATGGCTCTTTTTGGTAGAGTTGGTGGCGTTAACACCAAGGCTGCTGATGTTGGTGCTGACCTCGTCGGGAAGGTCGAAAGGAACATCCCAGAAGATGATCCCAGACATCCTGCTGTAAGCTACACGATTTCTTCATGTGTAAACTCTGATTTCCAGATGAGTTCTCGTCTATTAATTTTACCCTTCATGTCTTTGCAAGTGATTGCTGACAATGTTGGCGATAATGTTGGGGACATTGCTGGAATGGGTTCTGATCTGTTTGGCTTGTATGCGGAATCATCTTGTGCTACCCTTGTTGTCGCTTCCATCTCGTCTTTTGGAATTAATCATGAATTCACTGCAATGTGTTATCCCCTGCTCATAAGTTCAATGGGAATTCTTGTTTGCTTGATAACCACCCTTTTTGCTACTGACTTCTTTGAAATTAAGGCTGTCAAGGAAATTGAACCAGCCCTGAAGAACCAGCTTATTATCTCAACTGCTCTTATGACAGTAGGAATTGCAATTGTAACCTGGACTTGCCTTCCATCTTCCTTTACCATCTTCAGTTTTGGGACTCAAAAGGTTGTAAAGAACTGGTAAGTATCAAGTTCTTGTTTTGAAACTTTTTAGCTTTTTGATTAGACACCAATCTTCCAATGTGGCTAGATCAGGCCTGACATTTTCTAATCAATCTTTTTATGTTATGCATTTCAATTTCCATTTTTTTCCCTTATGTTTTAACCATTTTCCTTTTGGTTTCTGAATTTGCGCAGTATGGTTGTCTTTTTTCAGTAGTCAGTATTGAAAAATTATTGTATGTTGTTATTGCACATGCAACTGCTTTTATGCGTGGCTATTGGTCGACTTATCATTGGATTTGTCACAGAGTACTACACTAGCAATGCTTACAGGTGAAAATTAGTAGTTTGTCTTCATACTGTGGTTTTCTATTCTTGTTTCGAAGATGTACTTTATTGATCGCTTCGTCTTATGTTTTTTTTCCCGTTGTTTCTATTGCAGCTGACTCCTGCGGGACGGGAGCTGCAACCAATGTTATTTTTGGGCCTTGCTTTTGGCTACAAGTCTGTCATTATTCCTATCTTTGCCATTGCAATAGCTATCTTTGTCAGTTTTACTTTCGCAGCTATGTATGGTATCGCTGTTGCTGCTCTTGGAATGTTGAGCACCATTGCTACTGGATTGGCCATTGATACATATGGACCTATCAGTGATAATGTTGGAGGTATAGTTGAGATGGCTGGCATGAGCCACCGGATCCGTGAAAGAATTGATGCTCTTGATGCAGCTGGAAACACCACTGCTTCTATTGGAAAGGTTTGTATCTTTTTTATTTGTTTTGCTCTCCTTCCTACACATGTTGCTTGTCCATATTTACGCAAAAGCGTGGCAATAAATTTGTTTGGAAATCAGAACCTTGTCACAATGATGCATGTTGTATTCGATTTCTTTTTCGTTAATCGGATTTGCGATTAGAATTTCATCTTTTGCATTCTCATAATGGAAGTTTATTCAACATTTCTCCTTTTTTCTAACCCAGTATGGGCTCTTTCTTTCTAGGGATTTGCCATTGGTTCCGCTGCACTTGTGTCCTTGGCCCTGTTTGGTGCTTTTGTGCGTCGGGCTGCAATTTCAACAGTCGATGTCTTGACCCCCAAGGTCTTCATTGGTTTGATTGTTGGTGCCATGCTTCCCTACTGGTTCTCTGCAATGTTTTAAAAGTTGTGGGCATAAGGCGAGGCGTTTTACATATGCTTCAGCGAGGTGTAAGCCCCGAGGTACGGGGCGTAAGTCCCATAGGTATTTAATTTTTAATATTTTATAAAATAATATAATTACAGCAAATATTTATAAACAGGTAAAATTGCATAAAAATTGAAGAAAACTATAAATATGTGAAATATATGTAATGTGCTCCATCCACATAAAAAACTAGTCAAAACAATCTATTATACGCTACTTAGAAGTACAAGTAACTTTAGTCGAAAAGAATAAAGTTTTCTACTATAGGAACAAAAAGGATGACTAACCTGCAATTTGAACTTTGAACTTGCTGCTACGAAGGAGAATTGAGTTCTCTTTGTATTTGTAAAAAAACAAAATGAATATTTGTTGCTTTTGGGAGATATTAGCAGACTAACGGGCTTCAATCAATAAAAAAGGTATTGACTTTTAAATTTAATACATTTTAGTTCCTTTTTTAAACTTTTGAGTAGTTATGAAGCTGAATTTTGAGAATTTGGGTATTATATGAAGTACTTATTCAACAAACTTTGTTTGAAAAAGTCTCTGGGGCTTATGCCTCACTAAAAAAACGCGCCTCAAACGCCCGAGCGTACGCCTCTTGAAACTTTCGCCCCATACCATTGTCTCGGGGCGTTTTAGTGCGCCTCGCCCCAGGGCTCGCCCCGAAAACGCCTTTTAAAACACTGGTTCTCTGCCATGACCATGAAAAGTGTTGGTAGTGCAGCTCTGAAGATGGTTGAGGAAGTTCGCCGACAATTTAATACCATTCCTGGTCTCATGGAGGGCCATGCGAAGCCTGATTATGCTACTTGTGTTAAGATCTCGACTGATGCATCTATTAAGGAAATGATTCCCCCAGGTGCTCTTGTCATGCCTACACCTCTCATAATTGGGATTTTCTTTGGAGTGTAGACTCTTTCTGGTGTTCTTGCTGCTGCTTTGGTTTCTGGTTTTCAGGTATGATTGTTGATTTCATTTTCTGTTTGAGTGTGTTGTTTGCCTTTCTTTGAGATACTTTCTTTTGGAAGAATTGGACCTAAATCTGCTTCTATCTGTCTAATTTTGTAGATTGCAATATCTGCATCAAACACCGGTGGTGCATGGGACAATGCCAAGAAGTATATTGAGGTAAAGAGCTCATATTTATGTGCTGATTTTTTTTTGATTTTTTGTTAGACACTCAGTCTTTTAACTATTGAGTCTGTGCCAGGCTGGTACTTCAGAGCATGCAAGGACCCTTGGCCCAAAGGGTTCGGAACCCCACAAAGCTACGGTTATTGGGTGACACCATTGGTGACCCTTTGAAGGACACTTCAAGTCCATCACTCAATATCCTAATCAAGCTGATGGCAGTAGAGTCGCTTGTCTTTGCTCCATTCTTTGCCACTCATGGTGGTCTACTTTTCAAGAGTTTTTAAGTAAAGAATTGGGAGACTTACGGAGTCCTATTAGTTATTCCTTTTGTCACCAACCTTTCTACTCTGATTACCCCAAGCATGGGATTTTTGAGTTAGTTCTTAGCTAGTCACAGGTTTAACTTTTGATGAGAAGATACTTACGACAACACGACTAGTTAATTTTGAAGGATTATAATAAGCAGCGGAAGCAATCCCAGTATGAAAATCACATGTAATCTAGACAACTAGCATAAACGGGATTTCACGGGTTATCTCTTGAAGCGTGAACAAAGCTCCTCTATCACGTGAGCCTCCAATTTCACATCAACTCAATGAATTTTCCATCATCATCATGATAAAATTCGCGAACGTTCCACAGTCTTCTACGGTGTTATCCAAATAATATCCGGAAATAGTAATTTCGTGTGGGCGAAATTTTCTAGGAAAGAGGCTGAAAATTTCGGCCACCTTGTTCTACCTCCTCTAGGTGAAAACCTTATGTATTTATAGCACTAGTTTTTAAGGGTTAAAACCCTTTTCCAAAACCTGTTGAGTTTTCTTTTCCACCAGAAAAAAGATTCATTTATTTCTTATTATTTAGGCATAGCAGGGACCATAGAATTTAATTAACAAGGCATCCAATTATGGAATTAATTTCTAATTTTCGAAATTAATATCCACCATAATTAATTACGAATTATTCCACTCAAAATTCGTAATTGCACTCCTTATTCAATTTTGAAATTCATCCATTAAATTTTATTTAACTTCTCATGTTAAGATTCAGATACTAATCAATTAAATTAAATTACTGACAATTTAATTTATTGATTATTTCCTTTAGACTTTTGCTTAACTTATTTCATGTGTCGGATATAAAATCCACCGGTCTGGTTTACACATGAAAACTTATAAGCTTTCATAAAGGTGTATCATTAATCTCTAAACCGAGACATGAATTCCATCAACTAATTGTTACTTTCCCAATATACATTATTATTATCCAATTTACTAGGCATATTGACCCACGAAAGAATCTCGCCTTTTAATAAATCAAAACAATAATAATATACACAGCTAATAATAATTATATCAAGATTAAGAGTATAAGTACATTTAATGGCTAGAGAGTTTATTTTATTAAGTCAGTATAAAATACTTATCTCTACTTGGTCCGTTCAATACATACAAAATGTACTAGCACAAGAAGTTGGAATTAAACCATTCCCATAATCAAGATAAATTATATTTAATCTTGTGCTACAATCATCCATGATGGTTTGTCCAATTCCATCATTAGATTGTGAACTCAAACTTTATACTTATAAGAACCAATGATTTAATCTTCCGTGTATAAGCTAAACTCTATACACTAAATCATCTAATATATAAGCAAAGGACACAGACTAATATATGATCTATTTAAAACTTTATTAAAATTGAATAAACAATTATTCCATAATAAATACTATATCCAAACCAAACCCAAGGTTAATAGTATATATTCCAATAATCTCCCACTTAGACTTTTAACCATGACAATTATTAGAATATACTACATCTAAACGCATGGTTAATAGTATATGCCCCAATAATCTCCCACTTAGACTTGTAACCATGCATCTACAACTTTCTCAAGCATTCTTTTTACATGACTATTAAAAGTCTCCACAAAATAAGATTTTGTTAAAGAATCTTGCCTAGTTATTTCTGATGCAATCTTTGTCCAGTAGTGCTTTGTCGTAACTATCTAGTTTGATATTAAACTCTTCAGGGATCCTGTTATCGAAACTATCCCAAGAGTGTACACCAAACTATGATTTTCCTTTGTATTCTCCCACTACGACGAAATACTACTAATATTACCTTCATTACCTTACGTCATTGAAATATTAGCGACTTCTTACTATAGTGTTCACTGTTCAAACATGACTCTCACTCGATAAAAGCATGTCTATTAACATTCTCCCACTATTTAAATGCAATAGAACATTAATTTGGACATGTAGGTTTTGATGTTCTTGAACATCTAGTTATTTCTTTGCCCAGTTCCTCTAAAAATAGTTTACTTCGAGGAACATGGTTTATTAAACAATCCTTATCTAGAAAAATGCATTTGTTTTAACAATTGCCTTGTTTTCTTTAGGACAATAAAATAAAACTCCATTCGTTTTCTTAGATATTCAATAAACATGCACCTGTCCATTCTTAGTTCCAACTTACATTTTCGCTTTCCCTTTCAGTACATATGCGGGACAATCCTATATTTGAACATGCCACAAACTGAGCTTACATTTAGTCCACAGTTCTATAGATGTCACAGGTACTAACTTAGAGGGAACTAAATTCAGAATGTAATTTGCAGTTTCTAGGAAATATTTCAAAAACGAATAAGGCAAATCTGAATAACACTTCATTAATCTATCTATGTCCAAAAGAGACTTATTTCTTCTTTCTACCACACCACTCGATTATGAAGTTTACAGTGTAGACAATTGAGATGCAATCCCTTATTCTGATAAGTAACAAAAGAACTCTTTAGAGGTGCTCGCCACTACAATCAAATTGTAATAACTTAATATATTTCCTTGGTGCTTCTCCGTTTCAAGTCTTAAAAACCTTGAATTACTTAAATCATTAAGACTTACGATGCATCAAATAAATATATTAATATTTTGAGTAATCACTTATGAATGTCACAAAATACTCAAAACTATCTCTTACGAGTATGTTCATTTAACCATACAAATCAGAAGGGATTCATTCTAGCTTATCACTAGCTTTATTTCCTTCTGAAGGGAAATATCCTTTAGTCAAATTTCTTCCAAATAGGATCCGCAAGTTGGCATGGTCCGGAAAAATTTTAGGCAATCCGATTTCGGGCGGCCCAGGACCACTCGGAAGGTGTGGGCTATAGCACACGAAAAAATAGGAATCAGGTGGAATTTTAAATTTTTTGGCCGTAAAACGCAAAAAAACGAAGAACGGTCATGGTGGGGCGGTGACTATGGTTCCTTAGGTCGTATTGGATGGCCCAGAAAAATTTAAGATGATCTGGGTCCGGGGGGGCGGAGCCCACTCAGAAGGCGTGGGCTATAGCACACGAAAATATGAGAATCGGGCAGAATTATAGTTTTTTCTCCGTAAAACACAAAAAAAGAGGAACGGTCATGGCGGGGCGGTGACTATGGTTCTTTAAGTCATATTTGATGGCCCGAAAAAATATTAGGGGACCGGGGTCCGTGGGCCCTGGGACCACTCGGAAGCCGTGGGTTATAGCACATGAAAATATAGGAATCGGGCGGAATTATAGTTTTTTGGCCGTAAAACGAAAAACACCAAGGAACGGTCATGGCGGGGCGGTGAATATGGTTCCTTAGGTCGTAATTGATGGCTCGAAATTTTTTTAAGTTATCCGAGTCTGGGGGGCCCGGGCCCACTCGAAAGGCGTGGGCAATAGCACACGAAAATATGAGAATCCATCGGAATTCTAATGTTTTGGCCGTAAAACGCAAAATAACGAGGAACACTCATGGCGGGGCGATGACTATGGTTCCTTAGGCCGTATTTGACAGCCTAGAAAAATTTTAGGCGATCCAGTTCCGGGGGGCTAGGGCCCACTTGGAATGCGTGGGCTATAGCACACGAAAATAAGGGAATCGGGAAGAATTCTAGTTTTTTGGCCGTAAAATGCAAATAAATGAGGAACGGTCCTGACGAGGTGGTGACTATGGTTCCTTAAGTCGTACTTGATGGCCCCAAAATTTTTTAGGCGATCCGAGTCCGGGGAACCCGGCCCACTCGGAAGGCATGGGCTATAACACATGAAAATATGAGAATCGGGCCGAATTCTAATTTTTTGGCAGTTAAACGCCAAATAACGAGGAACTATCATGGCGGGGCGGTGACTATGGTTCCTCAGGTCTTCTTTGAGGGCCTGAAAAGTTTTTTTTAGGCGATCCGGGTCTGCAAGCCCGGGCCCACTCGGTAGGCGTGGGCTAAAGCACACGAAAATATGGGAATCAGGTGAAATTCTTATTTTTTGGCCGTAAAATGCAAAAAAATAGGAACGGTCATGGCGGGGCGGTGACTATATTTACTTATGTTGTATTTGATTGCCCAGAAAAATTTTAGATGATCCGGTTCCGGGGGGCCCGGGACCACTTCGAAGGCATGGGCTATAGGACACGAAAATGTGGGAATCGGGCGAAATTCTACTTTTTTGGCCGTAAAAAGCAAAAAACGAGGACTGGTCATAGCGGGCGGTGACTATGGTTCCTTAGGTTGCATTTGATGGCCCGAAATTCTTTTAGGCGATCAGGGTCTGAGAGGCCTGGGCCCACTAGGAAGGCGTGGGCTAAAGCTCACGAAAATATGGGAATCGGGCGGAATTCTAGTTTTTTGGCCATAAAATGCAAAAAACGAGGAATGGTCATGGCGGGGCGGTGACTATGTTTCCTTAGGTCGTATTTGATGGCCCGAAAATTTTTTAGGCGATCGGGGTCCAGGGGTCCCGGGCCCACTCGGAAGGCCTGGGCTATAGCACATGAAAATATGGGAATCGGGCAAAATTCTAATTTTTTGGCAGTTAAACGCAAAATAACGAGGAACTATCATGGCGGGGCGGTGACTATGGTTCCTTAGGTCGTCTTTGATGGCCCAAAATTTTTTTAGGCGATCCAGGTCCGGGGGGCGTTGCCCACTAGGAAGGCATGGGCTACAGCACACGAAAATATGCGAATCAGGCGGAATTCTAGTTTTTTGGCCGTAAAACGTAAAAAAAATGAAGAACGGTCATGGTGGGGCGGTGACTATGGTTCCTTAGGTCGTATTTGATGGCCCAAAAAAATTTTAGATGACCTGGGTCCGGAGGGCCCGGGTCCACTCAGAAGGCATGGGCTATAACGCACGAAAATATGAGAATCGAGCGGAATTCAAGTTTTTTCTGTGTAAAACGCAAAAGAAAAGAGGAATGGTCATGGCGGGGCGGTGACTATGGTTATTTAAGTCGTATTTGATGGCCCAAAATTTTTTTAGGGGACCGAGGTCCGGGGCCCCAGGGCCCACTCGGAAGCCGTGGGCTATAGCACATGAAAATATGATAATCGGGCGGAATTCTAGTTTTTGACCGTAAAACGGAAAAAATCGAGGAACGGTCATGGCGGGACAGTGACTATGGTTCCTTAGGTCATATTTGATGGCCAGAAAATTCTTTAGGTGATCCGGGTCCGGGGGGCCCGAGCCCACTCGGAAGGCGTAGGCAGTAGCACACGAAAATATGGGAATCCAGCGGAATTCTAGTTTTTTGGCTGTAAAACACAAAACAACGAGGAACGGTCATGGCATGGTGATGACTATGGTTCCTTAAGTCGTACTTGATGTCCTGAAAATTTTTTAGGCGATCCGAGTCCGGGGGGCCCGACCCACTTGGAAGGCGTGGGCTATAGCACATGAAAATATGAGAATCGGGCCGAATTCTAATTTTTTGGCAGTTAAACGCCAAATAACGAGGAACTATCATGGCGGGGCGGTGACTATGGTTCCTTAGGTCATCTTTGATGGCCTGAAAAGTTTTTTTAGGCGATCCGGGTCTGCGAGCTCGGGCTCACTCGATAGGCGTAGGCTAAAGCACATGAAAATATGGGAATCAGGCGGAATTCTTATTGTTTGGCCATAAAACGCAAAACAACAAGGAATGTCATGGCGGGGCGGTGACTATGTTTCCTTATGTCGTATTTGATGGCCCGAAAAAATTTTAGGCGATCCGGTTTCTGAGGGTCCGGGACCACTTCGAAGGCGTGGGCTATAGGACACAAAAATGTGGGAATCGGGCGGAATTCTAGTGTTTTGGCCGTAAAACGCAAAAGCAACTAGGATAGGTCATGGCGAGGCGGTGACTATGGTTCCTTAGGTCGCATTTGATGGCCCGGAAAATTTTTAGGCAATCAGGGTCTGTGAGGCCCGGGCCCACTCGGAAGGCGTGGGCTAAAGCACACCAAAATATGGGAATCAGACGAAATTCTAGTTGTTTGGCCGTAAAACGTAAAATAACGTGAAACGGTCATGGCAGGGCAGTGACTATTTTTCCTTAGGTCGTATTTGATGTCTTGAAAAATTTTTAGGCGATCCGGTTCTGAGCGGCCCGGGACCACTAGGAAGGCGTGGGCTAAAGCAAACAAAAATATGGGAATGAGGCGAAATTCTTATTTTTTGGCCGTAAAATTCAAAAAAATAAGGAACGGTCATGGTGGGGCGGTGACTATGTTTCCTAAGGTCGTATTTGATGGCCCGAAATACTTTTAGGCGATCCGGTTCCCGGGGGGCCGGGACCACTTCGAAGGCGAGGGCTATAGCACACGAAAATGTGTGAATTGGGCGGAATTCTAGTTTATTGGCCGTAAAACGCAAAACATGAGGAACGGTCCTGACGAGGTGGTGACTATGGTTCCTTAAGTCGTACTTGATGGCCCAAAAATATTTTAGGTGATCCGAGTCCGGGGGGCCCGGCCCACTCGGAAGGCGTGGGCTATAGCACATGAAAATATGGGAATCGGGCCGAATTCTAATGTTTTGGCAGTTAAACGCCAAATAACAAGGAACTATCATGGCGGGGCGGTGACTATGGTTTCTTAGGTCATCTTTGATTGCCTGAAAAGTTTTTTTTAGGCGATCCGGGTCTACGGGCCCGGGCCCACTCGGTAGGCGTGGGGTAAAGCACATGAAAATATGAGAATCAGGCGAAATTCTTATTTTTTGGCCATAAAACGCAAAACAAACGAGGAATGGTCATGGCGGGGCGGTGACTATGTTTTCTTATGTCGTATTTGATGGCCCGAAAAATTTTTAGGCGATCCGGTTTCTGGGGACCCGGGACCACTTCGAATGCGTGGGCTATAGGACACGAAAATATGGGAATCGGGCGAAATTCTAGTTTTTTGGCCGTAAAATGTAAAAAAATGAGGAACGGTCATGGCGGGGCGGTGAGTATGTTTCCTTAGGTTGTATTTGATGGTCCGGAAAAATTTTAGGTGATCCAGTTCCGTGGGGCTCGGGTCCACTTGGAATGCGTGGGCTATAGCACACGAAAATATGGAAATCGGGCGGAATTCTAATTTTTTGGCCGTAAAATGCTATAGAACGAGGAACAGTCATGGCAGGGCGGTGACTAGGGTTCCTTAGGTCGTATTTGATGGCTGGAAAAAATTTGAGGTGATCTGGGTCCGGGGGCCTGGGCCCATTTGGAAGGCGTGGGGTATAGCACACGAAAATATGGGAATTGGGCGGAATTCTACCTTTTTGGACGTAAAACGTAAAAGATGAGGAACGATCCTGACTGGGCGGTGACTATTGTTCCTAAGGTAGTATTTGATGGGCCGGAAAGATTTTAGGCAATCGGGGTCCTGGCGGCCCGGGCCCACTGGGAATGCGTGGGCTATAGCATATGAAAATATGGGAATCGACTAGAATTCTAGTTTTTCGACCGTAAAACGCAAAAAAAAAAACGAGGACATGTCATGGCGGGGCGGTGACTATGGTTCCTTAGGTCGTTTTTGATGGCCTGAAAATATTTTAGGCGATCCAGGTCCGGGGGGCCTTGCCCACTAGGAAGGCGTGGGCTATAGCACACGAAAAAATGGGAATCAGGCGGAATTCTACTTTTTTGGACGTAAAACGCAAAAGATGAGGAACGATCGCGGCTGGGCGGTGACTATTGTTCCTTAGGTCATATTTGATGGGCCGGAAATATTGTAGGCGATCGGGGTCCTGGTGGCCTGGGCCCACTTAGAATGCGTGGGCTATAGCATATGAAAATATGGGAATCGGCCAGAATTCTAGTTTTATGGCCGTATAACGCAAAAACAACAGGGACAAGTCATGGCGGGGCGGTGATTATGGTTCCTTAGGTCGTTTTTCATGGCCCGAAATTTTTTTAGGCGATCCAGGTACGGGGGCCTTGCCCACTGGAAAGGCGTGGACTATAGCACACGAAAATATGGGAATCAAGCGGAATTCTAGTTTTTTGGCCGTAAAATGTAAAAAAATGAGGAACGGTCATGGCGGGGCGGTGAGTATGTTTCCTTAGGTTGTATTTGATGGTCCGGAAAATTTTTAGGTGATCCAGTTCCGTGGGGCTCGGGTCCACTTGGAATGCGTGGGCTATAGCACACGAAAATATGGGAATCGGGCGGAATTCTAATATTTTGGCCGTAAAATGCTATAGAACGAGGAACAGTCATGGCAGGGCGGTCACTAGGGTTCCTTAGGTCGTATTTGATGGCTGGGAAAAATTTGAGGTGATCTGGGTCCGGGGGCCTGGGCCCATTTGGAAGGCGTGGGGTATAGCACACGAAAATATGGGAATTGGGCGGAATTCTATTTTTTTGGACGTAAAACGTAAAAGATGAGGAACGATCCTGACTGGGCGGTGACTATTGTTCCTAAGGTAGTATTTGATGGGCCGGAAATATTTTAGGCGATCGGGGTCTTGGCGGCCCGGGCCCACTGGGAATGCGTGGGCTATAGCATATGAAAATATGGGAATCGACCAGAATTCTAGTTTTTCGACCGTAAAACGCAAAAACAAAACGAGGACATGTCATGGCGGGGCGGTGACTATGGTTCCTTAGGTCGTTTTTCATGGCCTGAAAAATTTTTAGGCGATCCAGGTCCGGGGGGCCTTGCCCACTGGGAAGGCGTGGGCTATAGCATACGAAAATATGGGAATCAAGCGGAATTCTCATTTTTTGGCCGTAAAACATAAACAAACGATAAACGGTCATGGCGGAGCGGTGACTATGTTTCCTTAGGTCGTATTTGATGGTCCGGAATATTTTTAGGTGATCCAGTTCCGGGGGGCCCGAGCCCACTTAGAATGCGTGGGCTATAGCACACGAAAATATGGGAATCGTGCAGAACTCTAGTTTTTTGGCCGTAAAACGCAAAAAAACGAGGAACGGTCCTGGTGAGGTGGTGACTATGGTTCCTTAAGTCGTATTTGATGGCCCAAAATATTTTTAGGCGATCCGAGTCCGGGGGGGGCTGGCCCACTCGGAAGGCGTGGGCTATAGAATATGAAAATATGGGAATCGGCTGGAATTCTAGTTTTTTGGCCGTAAAATGCAAAAAGGTAGAGGACAAGTCATGGCGGGGCGGTGACTATGGTTCCTTAGATCGTTTTTCATGGCCCGACAGTTTTTTAGGCGATCCAGGTTCGGGGGGCCTTGCCCATTGGGAAGGCCTGAGCTAGATCACACGAAAATATGGGAATCAAGCGGAATTCTAGTTTTTTGGCCGTAAAACGTAAAAAAACGAGGAACGGTCACGGCGGAGCGGTGAGTATGTTTCCTTAGGTCGTATTTGATGGTCCGAAAAAACTTTAGGTGATCCAGTTGCGGGGGGCCCGGGCCCACTTGGAATGCGTGGGCTATAGCACACGAAAATATGGGAATCGGGCGGAACTCTAATGTTTTGGCCGTAAAACGCAAAACAACCCAGGAATGGTCCTGGCGAGGTGGTGACTATGGTTCCTTAAGTTGTATTTGATGGCCCGAAAAAATTTTAGGCGATCCGAGTTCGGGAGGGGCGGCCCACTCGGACGGCGTGGGCTATAGCATACGCAAATATAGGAATCGGGTGGAATTATATTTGTTTGGACGTAAAACGCAAAAGATGAGGAAGGATAATGGCTGGGCGGTGACTATTGTTCCATAGGTCGTATTTGATGGGACGGAAAAATGTTTGGCGATCGGGGTCCTTACGGCTCGGGCCCACTCGGAATGCGTGGGCTATAGCATATGAAAATATGGGAATCGGCCGGAATTCTAGTTGTTTGGCCGTAAAACGCAAAACAAACGAGGACAGGTCAGGGCGGGGCGGTGACTATGGTTCCTTAGGTCGTTTTTCATGGCCCGAAAAATTTTTAGGCGATCCAGGTCCGGGGGGCCTTGTCCACTGGGAAGGCGGGGGCTATAGCACACGCAAGTATGGGAATCAAGCGGAATTCTAGTATTTTGGCCGTAAAACGTAAAACACAAGGAACGGTCATGGCGGGACGGTGACTATGTTTCCTTAGGTCGTATTTGATGGTCCAAAAAATTGTTAGGTGATCCGATTCCGGAGGGCCTAGGACCACTCGGAAGGTGTGAGCTATATCACAGGAAAAAATGGGAATCGGGCAGAATTTTAGTTTTTTGGCCGTAAAACCCAATAAAATGAAGAACAGTCATGGTGGGGCGGTGACCATGGTTCCTTAGCTCGTATTTGATGGTCCAAAAAAATTTTTGGCGATCCGAGTCCGGGAGGGGCGGCCCACTCGGAAGGCGTGGGCTATAGCACACGAAAATATGGGAATCAGGCGGAATTCTAGTTTTTTGTCCGTAAAACGGAAAAAGGAGGAACGATCATGGCGGGGCGGTGACTATGGTTCCTTAAGTCGTATTTGATGGCCCGGAAAATTTTTGGGGGATCAGGGTTCGAGGGCCCCGGGCCCACTCGGAAGGCGTGGGCTATAACACATGAAAATATAGGAATCAAGCGGAATTCTAGCTTTTTGGCTGTAAAACGGAAATAATCGAGCAACGGTCATGGAGGGGCAATGACTATGGTTCCTTAGGTCATATTTGATGGCCCTTAAAAATTTTTGGTGATCCCAGTCCGGGGGGCCCAGCCCACTCGGAAGGCATCGGCTGTAGAATAGGAAAATATGGGAATCGGGAAGAATTCTAATTTTTTGGCCGTAAAACGCAAAACAATGAGGAACCATCAGGGCTGGGCGGTGACTATGGTTCCTTAGGTCGTATTTGATGGCCCGAAAAATTTTTAGGCGATCCGGGTCTGGGGCTCGGGCCCACTCGGAAGGCGTGGACAAAAGCACATGAAAATATGGGAATCGGGTGGAATTCTAGTTTTTTTGACGTAAAACGCAAAAAACACTAGGAACGGTCATGGAAGGGTGGTGCTTATGTTTCCTTAGGTCGTATTTGATAGCTTGGAAAACTTTTAGGCGATCCGATTCCGGGGGGCCCGGGAGCATTCGGAAGGCGTGGGCTATGCACACGAAAAAATGGTAATCGGACGGAATTCTAGCTTTTTTGCCGTAAAATGCAAAACAATGAAGAACGGTCATGGTGGGGCGGTGACTATGGTTCCTTATGTCGTATTTGATGGCCCAAAATATTTTTAGGTGATCTGGGTCCGGGGGGGCGGGGCCCACTCGGAAGGCACGGGCTATAGCATACGAAAATATGGGAATCGGGCGAAATTCTAGTTTGTTGGCCATAGAACACAAAAAAAGTAGGAACGGTCATGGCGGGGCGATGACTATGATTCCTTAAGTCGTATTTAATGGCCCGAAAAGTTTTTAGGCGATCGGGGTCCTGGGACCCCGAGCCCACTCGGAAGGCGTGGGCATAGCACATGAAAATAAGTGAATCGGGCAGAATTCTAAATTTTTGGCCGTAAAACGCAAAACAACGATGAACGGTCATGGCGGGGCAGTGAATATGGTTCTTTAGGTCGTATTTGATGGCCCGAAAATTTTTTAGGCGATCCTGTTTCCGGGTCCCCGGGCCCACTCGGAAGGCGTGGGCTATATAACACACGAAAATATGGGAATCAGGCAGAAATCTAATTTTTTGGCCGTAAAAAGCCCAAAAATGATGAACGGTCATGGCGGGGGTAGTGACTATGGTTTCTTAGGTCGTATTTGATGGCCCGAAAAAAGCTTTTTAGGCAATCCGGGTCTGGGTGCCTGGGCCCACTCGGAAGGCGTGGGCTAAAGCACACGAAAATCTGGGAATCGGACGAAATTCTAGTTTTTTGGCCGTAAAAAGCAAAAAAATGAGGAACGGTCATGGCGTGGCGGTGACTATGATTCCTTAAGTCGTATTTAATGGCCCGAAAAGTTTTTAGGCGATCGGGGTCCTGGAACCCCGGGCCCACTCGGAAGGCGTGGGCATAGCACATGAAAATAAGTGAATCAGGCGGAATTCTAAATTTTTGGCCGTAAAACGCAAAACAACGATGAACGGTCATGGCGGGGCAGTGAATATGGTTCCTTAGGTCGTATTTGATGGCCCGAAATTTTTTTAGGCGATCCTGTTTCCGGGGGCCCGGGCCCACTCGGAAGGCGTGGGCTATATAACACACGAAAATATGGGAATCAGGCAGAAGTCTAATGTTTTGGCCGTAAAAAGCCCAAAAATGATGAATGGTCATGGCGGGGGTAGTGACTATGGTTTCTTAGGTCGTATTTGATGGCCCGAAAAAAGCTTTTTAGGTAATCCAGGTCTGGGTGCCTGGGCCCACTCGGAAGGCGTGGGCTACAGCACACGAAAATTTGGGAATCGGGCGAAATTCTAGTTTTTTGGCCGTAAAAAGCAAAAAAATGAGGAACGGTCATGGCGGGGCGATGACTATGATTCCTTAAGTCGTATTTAATGGCCCGAAAAGTTTTTAGGCGATCGGGGTCCTAGGACCCCGGGCCCACTCGGAAGGCGTGGGCATAGCACATGAAAATAAGTGAATCGGGCGGAATTCTAAATGTTTGGCCGTAAAACGCAAAACAACGATGAACGGTCATGGCGGGGCAATGAATATGGTTCCTTAGGTCGTATTTGATGGCCCGAAAATTTTTTAGGCGATCCTGTTTCCGGGGGCCCGGGCCCACTTGGAAGGCGTGGGCTATATAACACACGAAAATATGAGAATCAGGTAGAAGTCTAATTTTTTGGCCGTAAAAAGCCCAAAAATGATGAACGGTCATGGCGGGGGTAGTGACTATGGTTTCTTAGGTCGTATTTGATGGCCCGAAAAAAGCTTTTTAGGCAATCCGGGTCTGGGTGCCTGGACCCACTCGGAAGGCATGGGCTAAAGCACACGAAAATCTGGGAATCGGACGAAATTCTAGTTTTTTG
>AWOL01S0033498.1:3614-20973 GCA_000715115.1 Nicotiana otophora
GGGGGGAGGGGGTGACTATGGTTCCTTAGGTCGTATTTGATGGGCCAAACAATATTTAGGTGATCCGGGCCCGGGCCCACTCGAATGGCGTGGGCAACAGCACTCGAAAATATGGGAATTGGGCGGAATTCTAGTTTTTTAGTCGTAAAACGCAAAAACAACTAAGAACACTTATGGCAGGGCAGTGACAATGGTTCCTTAACTCGTATTTGATGGCCCGAAAAAAATTTAGGGGATTCCGTTCTGGGGGGCTCGGGACCACTCGGAAGGCGTGGGCTATAACACTTGAAAATATGGGAATCGGGTGGAATTCTAGTTTTTTGGCCGTAAAACACAAAACAACGAGGAACGGTCATGGTAGGGCGGTGACTATGGTTCCTTAGGTCATATTTGATTACTCCGAAAAATTTTAGGCGATTTGGTTCCGAGGGGCCCGAGGCCCACTCGGAAGGCGTGGGATATAGAACACGAAAATATAGGAATCATGCGGAATTCTAGTTTTTTGGCCATAAAGCGCAAAACACTGAGGAACGGTTATGGAAGGGCGGTGACAATGGTTCCTTAGGTCGTATTTGATGGCCTGGAAAAAATTTAGGAGATTCCGTTCTGGGGGGCCCGGGACCATTCAGAAGGCGTGGGCTATAGCATATGAAAATATGGGAATCAGGGGGAATTCTAGTTTTTTGGCCGTAAAACGCAAATAAAACGAGGAACGGTCATGGCTGGACGGTGACTATGGTTCCTTAGGTTGTATTTAATGGCCCAGAAAAATTTTAGGTGATCAGGGGTCCGGGGGGACCGGAGCCACTCGGACGGCGTGGGCTATAGCACACGAAAATATGGGAATCGGGCGTAATTCTAGTTTTTAGGCCGTAAAATGCGAAACATGAGGAACGATCATGGCAGGGCGGTGACTATGTTTCCTTAGGTCATTTTTGATGGCCCGAAAAAATTTAAGGCAATCCGGTTCCGGGGGGCCAGGGACCACTTCGAAGGCGTGGGCTATTGCACACGAAAATGTGGGAATCGGGCGAAATTCTAGTTTTTTTGCCGTAAAAAGCAAAAAACAAGGACTGGTGATGGAGGGGCGGTGACTATGGTTCCTTAGGTCGCATGTGATGGCCCAAAAAAGTTTTAGGCGATCCGGGTATGTGGGGCCCAAGCCCACTCGGAAGGCGTGGGCTAAAGCACACGAAAATATGGGAATCAGACAGAATTCTAGTTTTTTAACCGTAAAACGCAAAACAACGAGGAACGGTCATGGCGGGGCGATGACAATGGTTCATTAGGTCGTCTTTGATGGTCCGAAGAGTTTTTTTAGGCGATCCGGGTCTGGGGGCCCGGACCCACTCGGTAGGCGTGGGCTAAAGCACACAAAAATTTGGGAATCAGGCAAAAATCTTATTCTTTGGCCGTAAAACGCACAAAAACGAGGAACGGTCATGGCAGGGTGGTGACTATGTTTCCTTAGGTCGTATTTGATGGCCCAAAAAAATTTTAGGCGATCCAGTTCCGGGGGGCCCGGGACCACTTCGAAAACGTGGGCTATTGCACACGAAAATGTGGGAATCGGGCGGAATTCTAGTTTTTTTGTCCGTAAAAAGAAAAAAATGAGGACTGGTCATGGCGGGGCGGTGACTATGGTTCCTTAGGTCGCATCTGATGGCCCAGAAATTTTTTTAGGTGATCCGGGTATGTGGGGCCTGGGCCCACTTGAAAAGCGTGGGCTAAAGCACACGAAAATATGGAAATCGGGCGGAATTCTAGTTTTGTGGCCGTTAAACGCAAAACAACGAGGAACGGTCATGGCGGGGTGGTGACTATGTTTCCTTAGGTCGTAATTGATGGCCAGAAATTGTTTTAGGCGATCGGGGTCTAGGGGGCCCGTGCCCACTCGGAAGGCATGGGCTATAGCACATGAAAATATGGGAATCGGGCGGAATTCTAATTTTTTGGCAGTTAAACACAAAATTACGAGGAACTATCATGGCGGGGCGGTGACTATGGTTCTTTAGGTCCTCTTTGATATCCCGGAATTTTGTTTTTAGGCGAGCCGGGTCTGGGGGCCTGGGCCCACTCGGAAGGCATGGGCTAATAAAACACACGAAAATATGGAAATCACGCGGAATTCTTATTTTTTGGCCGTAAAACGCAAAAAAATGCGGAACGGTCATGGCGTGGCGGTGACTATGTTTCCTTAAGTCGCATTTGATGGCCTGAAAATTTTTTAGACGATCCGGTTCTTTGGGGCTCGTGCCCACTCGGAAGGCGTGGGCTAAAGCACACGAAAATATGGGAATCGGGCGGAATTCTAGTTTTTTGGCCGTAAAATGCAAAATAACATGGAAAGATCATGGTGGGGCAGTGACTATTTTTCCTTAGGTCGTATATGATGGATCGAAAAACTTTTAGGCGATCCGATTCTGAGCGGCCCGGGACCACTAGGAAAGCGTGGGCTATAGCACACGAAAATATGGGAATCAGGCGGAATTCTAGTTTTTTGGCCGTAAAATGCAAAAAATGAGGAACGGTCATGGCGGGGAGGTGACTATGGTTCCTTAGGTCGTATTTGATGGCTCCAAAATTCTTTAGGTGATCCGGGTCCAGGGGGCTCGGGCCCACTCGGAAGGCGTGGGCAATAACACTCGAAAATAAGGAAATTGGACGGAATTCTAGTTTTCTGGCCGTAAAACGAAAAAGAACTAAGAACTGTCATGGCGGGGCAGTGACAATGGTTCCTTAAGTCGTATTTGATGGCCCGTAAAAAATGAAGGAGATTCCGTTCTGGGGGGCCCGGGACCACTCGGAAGGCGTGGGCTATAATACTTGAAAATATGGGAATCACTCGGAATTCTAGTTTTTTGGCCGTAAAACACAAAACAACGAGGAACGGTCATGGCAGGGCGGTGACTGTGGTTCCTTAGGTCGTATTGGATTACTCGGAAAAATATTAGGCAATGTGGTTCCGGGGGGCCCGAGGCCCACTCGGAAGGCATGGCAGGGAGATGACTATGGTTCCTTAGGTCGTATTTGATGGCCCAAATATTTTTTAGGCAATCCGGTTCTGCGGGGACCGGGCCCACTCGGAATGCGTGGGCTATAGCACACGAAATATGGGAATCGGGCAGAATTCTAGTTGTTTGGCCGTAAAACGCAAACAACAAGGAACGGTCATGGCTAGACGGTAACTATGATACCTTAGGTTGTATTTGATCTCCCCCCGGACCCACTCGGAAGGCGTGTGCTATAACACACGAAAATATAGGAATCGGGCGGAATTCTAGTTTTTTGGCCGTAAAATGCAAAGAATGAGGAACGATCATGGTGGGGCAGTGACTATGGTTCCTTAGGGCGTACTTGATGGCCCGAAAAAAATTTAGGTGATCTGGGTCCTGGGGGATCGTGCTCACTCGGAAGGCGTGGGCTATAGCACATAAAAATATGGAAATCGGGCGAAATTCTAGTTTTTTGGCCGTAAAATACAAAATAACGAGGACAGGTAATGGCAGGGAGGTGATTATGGTTCCTTAGGTCTTTTTTCATGGTCCGGAAAAATTTTAGGCGATCCGGGTCCGGGGGGCCTTGCCCACTGGGAAGGCGTGGGCTATAGCACACGAAAATATGGGAATCAAGCGGAATTCTAGTTGTTTGGCCGTAAAGCGCAAAACAACGAGGAACGGTCATGGCGGGATGGTGACTATGGTTCCTTAGGTTGTATTTGATGGCCCGAAATTTTTTTTGGTGATTAGGGTCCGGGGGAACCGGAACCACTCAGAAGGCGTGGGCTATAGCACAAGAAAATATGGGAATCTGGCGGAATTCTAGTGTTTTGGCCATAAAGCGCAAATCAACGAGGAACGGTCATGGCGGGCCAGTGCCTATGGTTCCTTAGGTCGTATTTGATGGCCCAAAAAACTTATAGGCAATCTAGTTCCGCGGGGCGCACTCGGAATGCGTGGGCTATAGCATATGAAAATATGGGAATCAGGCAGAATTCTAATATTTTGGCCGTAAAATGAAAAAAAGAGGAAAGGTCATGGCAAGGCGGTGACTATGGTTCTTATTGGTAGCCTGAAAAAATTTTAGGCGATCCGAGTCCGGCGGGCCTGGCCAACTCGGAAGGCGTGGACTAAAGCATACGAGAATATGTGTATCGGGCGGAATTCTAGTTTTTTTGCCGTAAAATGTAACGAAACGTGGAACGGTCATGGTGGGACAGTGACTATTTTTCCTTAGGTCGTATTTGATGTCCCTGAAAAATTTTAGGCGATCCGGTTCGGGGGGGCCCGGGACCACTCGCAAGGAGCGGGCTATATCACACGAAAATATGGAAATCGGGCGGAATTCTAGTTTTTTCGCCTTAAAATGCAACAAAATAAAGAACGATCATGGAGGGACGATGACTATGGTTCCTTAGGTCGTATTTGATGTCCCAAAAAAATTTTAGGTGATCAGGGTCCGGGGGTACAAGACCCACTCGGAAGGCATGTAGCACACGAAAATATGGGAATCTGACAGAATTCTATTTTTTTAGCCGTAAAACGCAAAACAATGAGGAACGGTCATGGCAGGGCGGCGACTATGGTTCCTAAGGTCGTACTTGATGGCCCAAAAAATTTTTAGGCGACCCACTTCCTGGGGGGCCTGGGCCCACTCGGAATACGTGGGCTATAGCTCATGAAAATATGGGAATCAGGCGGAATTCTAGTTTATTGGCCGTAAAATGTAAAAAAACGAGGAACGTTCATGGCAAGGCGATGATTATGGTTCCTTAAGTCGTATTTGATTGCCTGAAAAAATATTAGGTGATCAGAGTCAGGGAGGCCGGCCAACTCGGAAGGCGTGGGCTATAGCACACTAAAATATGGGAATCGTGCAGAATTCTAGTTTTTTGGCCGTAAAATGAATAAAATGAAGAACAATCATGGCAGGGCGGTAACTATGGTTCCTTAGGTCATATTTGATGGCCCAAAAAGTTTTTAGGCGACCGGGGTCCTGGGGGATCGTGCCCACTCGGAAGGCGTGGGCTATAGCACATGAACATATGGGAATCAAGAAGAATTCTAGTTCTTTGGCCGTAAAACACAAAACAACGAGGACAGGTCATGGCGGGTAGGTGATTATGCTTCCTTAGGTCATTTTTCATGGCCCGGAATAATTTTAGGCGATCCGGTTCCGGGGGGCTTTGCCCACTGGGAAGACGTGGGCTATAGCACACGAAAATATGTGAATCAGGCGGAATTCTAGTTTTTTGGCCGTAAAATGCAAAACAACGAGGAACGGTTATGGTGGGGTGGTGACTATGGTTCCTTAGGTCGTATTTAATGGCCCGAAAAAATTTAAGGTGATCCGGATCTGGTGGGCCCGGGTCCACTCGGAAGGCGTGGGCTATAGCACACAAAAATATGAGAATCATGCGGAATTCTAATTTTTTTTTGTAAGACACAAAACAACGAGGAGCGGTAATGGCGGAGCGGTGACTATGGTTCCTTAGGTCGTATTTGATGTCCCGAAAAATTTTTAGGCGATCCGAGTCCTAGGGGCCCGGCCCACTCGGAAGGCGTGGGCTATAGAACACGAAAATATTGGAATTAGGTGGAATTCTAGTCTTTTGGCCGTAAAACGCAAACAATGAGGAACGATCATGGCGGGGCGGTGACTATGGTTCCTTAGGTCGTATTTGATGATCCGAAAATTTTTTAGGCGATCCGGGTCAGGGGCCCGAGCCCACTTGGGAGGTGTGGGCAAAAGTAGTCGAAAATATAGGAATCAGGCGGAATGTTAGTTTTTTGGTTGTAAAACGCAAAACAAAAGGAACGGTCATGGCAGGGCGGTGACTATGTTTCCTTAGGTCGTATTTGATGGCCCGAAAAAAAATTAAGTGATCCGGTTCCGGGGGACCCGGGACCACTCGGAAGGCGTGGGCTATAGCACAAGAAAAA
Organism: Nicotiana otophora; assembly: GCA_000715115.1. NCBI lineage: Eukaryota > Viridiplantae > Streptophyta > Magnoliopsida > Solanales > Solanaceae > Nicotiana > Nicotiana otophora. Next base: position 9,557 of record AWOL01S0033498.1, read on the forward strand.
ATGGGAACCGAGCGGAATTCTAGTTATTTTGCCGTAAAACGCAAAAAAATGAAGAACGGTCATGGCGGGGCGGTAACTATGGTTCCTTAGGTCGTATTTAATGTCCATAGAAATTTTAGGTGATCTGGATCCAGGGGCCTGGGCCCACTTGGAAGGCGTGGGCAATAGCACACGAAAATATGGGAATAGGACAGAATTCTAGTTTTTTGGCCGTAAAATGCAAAACAAAACTTTTAGGCGATCGGTGTCTGGTTCCTTAAGTCGTATTTGATGGCTCGAAAAAATTTTAGGCGATCGGTGTCTGGTGGCCTGGGCCCACGCGGAAGGCGTGGGCTATAGCACATGAAAATATGGGAATCGGGTATAATTCTAGTTTGTTGGCCGTAAAACACAAAACAACGAGGAACGGTCATGGCGGGGCAGTGACTATGGTTCCTTAGGTCGTAGTTGATGGCTCGGAAAAATGTTAGGCGATCGGTGTCCGGGGGCCCGGGCCCACTCGGAAGGCGTGGGCTATAGCACATGAAAATATGGGAATCAGGCAGAGTTTTAGTTTTTTGGCTGTAAAACACGAAACAACGAGGAACGGTCATGGCGGGGCTGTGACTATGGTTCCTTAGGTCGTATTTGATTGCCCAGAAAACATTTAGGCGATTCGGTTCCGGGGGTCCTAGACTACTCGGAAGGCGTGGGCTATAACGTACGAAAATGTGGGAATCAGGCGGAATTCTAGTTTTTTGACTGTAAAACGCAAAACAACGAGGATAGGTCATGGTGGGGAGGTGATTATGGTTCCTTAGGTCGTTTTTCATGGCCCGATAAATATTTAGGCGATCCGGTTTCGGGGGGCCCAGGACCACTCGGAATGCGTGGGCTATAGCACACGAAAATAGGGGAATCGGGCAGAATTCTAGTTTTTTGTCCGTAAAATGCAAACAATGAGGATCGGTCATGGTGAGGCAGTGACTATGGTTCCTTAAGTCGTATTTGATGGCCCGAAAAAATTTAAGCGATCCGAGTCCGGCGGGCCTGTCCAACTCGGAAGGCGTGGATTATAGCAAAGAAAATATGGGAATCGCGCGAAATCCTAGTTTTTTTGCTGCAAAATGCAAAAAATGAGGAATGATCATAGCGGGGCGGTGACTATGGTTCCTTAGATCGTATTTGATGGCCCGAAAAATTTTTATGCGATGGGGGTCCTAGGGGATCGTGCCCTCTCGGAAGGCGTATTCTATAGCACATTAAAATATGGGAATCGGGCAGAATTCTAATTTTTTGGTCGTAAAACGCAAACAAACGGGGACATGTCATGGCGGGGAGGTGATTTAGTTCCTTAGGTGGTTTTTCATGACCCAAAAAATTTTAGGCGATCCGGGTCCGGGAGGCCTTGCCCACTAGGAAGGCATGGGCTATAGCACACGAAAATATGAGAATAAGGCGAAATTCTAGTGTTTTGGCCGTAAAGCGCAAAACAACGAGGAACGGTCATGGCGGGGCGTTCGACTATGGTTCCTTAGGTCATATTTGATGGCCCAGAAAAATGTTAAGCGATCCGGTTACAGGGGGCCCGGGACCACTCGGAAGGCGTGGGCTATAGCACACGAAAATATGGGAATCGGGCAGAATTCAAGTTTTTTAGCTGAAAACGCAAAATATGGGGCAGTGACTATGGTTCCTTAGGTCATATTTGATGGCCCAGAAAAATGTTAAGCGATCCGGTTACAGGGGGCCCGGGACCACTCGGAAGGCGTGGGCTATAGCACACGAAAATATGGGAATCGGGCAGAATTCAAGTTTTTTAGCTGAAAACGCAAAATATGGGGCAGTGACTATGGTTCCTTAGGTCATATTTGATGGCCCAGAAAAATGTTAAGCGATCCGGTTACAGGGGGCCCGGGACCACTCGGAAGGCGTGGGCTATAGCACACGAAAATATGGGAATCGGGCAGAATTCAAGTTTTTTAGCTGAAAACGCAAAATATGGGGCAGTGACTATGGTTCCTTAGGTCATATTTGATGGCCCAGAAAAATGTTAAGCGATCCGGTTACAGGGGGCCCGGGACCACTCGGAAGGCGTGGGCTATAGCACACGAAAATATGGGAATCGGGCAGAATTCAAGTTTTTTAGCTGAAAACGCAAAATATGGGGCAGTGACTATGGTTCCTTAGGTCGTATTTGATGTCCCGGAGAAATTTGAGGTGATCTGGGTCTGGGGGCCCAGGCCCACTTGGAAGGCGTGGACTATGGCACATGAAAATATGGGAATCATGCGAAATTCTAATTATTTGGCCGTAAAACGCAAAACAACGAGGAACGGTCTGGGCGGAGCGTTGATTATGGTTCCTTTGGTCGCTTTTCATGGCCCGAAAATTTTTTAGGCGATTCGGGTCCGGGGGGTCTTGCCCACTGAGAAGGCGTGGGCTATAGCACACGAAACTATGTGAATTGGGTTGAATTCTAGTTTTTTGGCCGTAAAAAGCAAAACAACGAGGAACGGTGATGGCGGGGCAGTGACTATGATTGCTTAGGTCGTATTTGATGGCCCGGAAAAATTTTAAGCGATCCGGATTCGGGGGCCCAGGACCACTCGGAAGGCGTAGGCTATAAGCACACGAAAATATGGGAATCGGGCGGAATTCTAGTTTTTTGGCCGTAAAACGCAAAACAACGAGCAACGGTCATGGAGGTGCTGTGACTATGGTACCTTAGGTCGTATTTGATGGCCCGGAAAAATTTTAAGCGATCCGGATTCGGGGGCCCAGGACCACTCGGAAGGCGTAGGCTATAAGCACACGAAAATATGGGAATCGGGCGGAATTCTAGTTTTTTGGCCGTAAAACGCAAAACAACGAGCAACGGTCATGGAGGTGCTGTGACTATGGTACCTTAGGTCGTATTTGATGGCCCGGAAAAATTTTAAGCGATCCGGATTCGGGGGCCCAGGACCACTCGGAAGGCGTAGGCTATAAGCACACGAAAATATGGGAATCGGGCGGAATTCTAGTTTTTTGGCCGTAAAACGCAAAACAACGAGCAACGGTCATGGAGGTGCTGTGACTATGGTACCTTAGGTCGTATTTGATGGCCCAAAATTTGTTTTGGTGATCTTGGCCCGGGGGCTTGGTCCCCTCGGAAGGCGTGGGCTATAGCACACGAAAATATGGAAATCAGGCTAAATTCTAATGAGGCGTGGGTATAGCACACGAAAATATGGGAATCGGGCGGAATTATAGTTTTTTGGCCGAAAAATGCAAAAAATGAGGAACGATCAAGATGGGTAGGTGACTATGATTCCTTAGGTCTTATTTGATGGCCCAAAAAAATTTTAGGCGATCGTGGTCCGGGGGGCCTGGGACCACTCGGAAGGCGTGGGCAATAGAACACGAAAATATGGGAATCGCGCGGAATTCTAGGTTTTTGGCCGAAAACCGCAAAAAATGAGGAACGATCATGGCGGGGCGGTGACTATGGTTCCTTAGGTCGTATTTGATGGCCCGTAAAAATTTTAGGCGATCGTGGTCCGGGGGGCCTGGGACCACTCGGAAGGCGTGGGCAATAGAACACGAAAATATGGGAATCGCGCGGAATTCTAGGTTTTTGGCCGAAAACCGCAAAAAATGAGGAACGATCATGGCGGGGCGGTGACTATGGTTCCTTAGGTCGTATTTGATGGCCCGTAAAAATTTTAGGCGATCGTGGTCCGGGGGGCCTGGGACCACTCGGAAGGCGTGGGCAATAGAACACGAAAATATGGGAATCGCGCGGAATTCTAGGTTTTTGGCCGAAAACCGCAAAAAATGAGGAACGATCATGGCGGGGCGGTGACTATGGTTCCTTAGGTCGTATTTGATGGCCCGTAAAAATTTTAGGCGATCGTGGTCCGGGGGGCCTGGGACCACTCGGAAGGCGTGGGCAATAGAACACGAAAATATGGGAATCGCGCGGAATTCTAGGTTTTTGGCCGAAAACCGCAAAAAATGAGGAACGATCATGGCGGGGCGGTGACTATGGTTCCTTAGGTCGTATTTGATGGCCCGTAAAAATTTTAGGCGATCGTGGTCCGGGGGGCCTGGGACCACTCGGAAGGCGTGGGCAATAGAACACGAAAATATGGGAATCGCGCGGAATTCTACTTTTTTGGCCGAAAAATGCAAAACATGAGGAACGATCATGGCGGGGCAGTGACTATGGTTCCTTAGGTCGCATTTGATGGCCCGAAAATTCTTTTAGGCGATCGGGGTCGGGGGTTCCCGGGACCACTTGGAAGGCGTGGGTATAGTACACGAAAATATGGGAATCGGGCGAAATTCGAGTTTTTTGGCCGAAAAATGCAAAACATGAGGAACGATCATGGCGGGGAGGTGACTATGGTTCCTTAGGTCTTATTTGATAGCCCAAAAAAATTTTAGGTGGTCCGAGTCCGGGGGGCCCGGCACACTCGAAAGGCGTGGGCTATAGCAAATGTAAATATAGGAATCGGGTGGAATTCTAGGTTTTTTGCCGAAAAACGCAAAAAGTGAGGAACGATCATTGCCGGGCGGGAACTATGATTCCTTAGGTCGTATTTGATGGCCCGGAAAAATTTTAGGCGATCGGGGTCCGAGGGGCCTGGGACCACTCGGAAGGCGTGGGCTATAGCACACTAAAATATGGGAATCGCGCGGAATTCTAGTTTTTTGGACGAAAAATGCAAAACATGAGGAACGATCATGGAGGGGCAGCGCTTATTGTTCCTTAGGTCGTATTTGATGGTCTGGAAAAAGTTTAGGCGATCGGGGTCCGGGGTTCCCGGGACCACTTGGAAGGCGTGGGTATAGCACATGAAAATATGGAAATCGGGCGGAATTCTAGTTTTTCAGCCGAAAAATGCAATAAATGAGGAACGATCATGGCGGGGAGGTGACTAATGTTCCTTAGGTCTTATTTGATGGCCAAGAAAAATTTTAGGTGGTTCGAGTCCGGGGGGCCCAACCTACTCGGATGGCGTGGGCTATAGCACATAAAAATATGGGAATCGGGGGAAATGCTAGGTTTTTGGCCGACAAATGCAAAAAATGAGGAACGATTATGGCGGGGCGGTGACTATGGTTCCTTAGGTCATATTTGACGGCCCATAAAAATATTAGGCGATCGTGGTCCGGGGGGCCTGGGACCACTCGGAAGGCGTGGGCAATAGAAAACGAAAATATGGGAATCGCGCGGAATTCTACTTTTTTGGCCGAAAAATGCAAAAAATGAGGAATGATCATGGAGGGGAAGTGACTATGGTTCCTTAGGTCGCATTTGATGGCCCGGAAAAATTTTAGGCGATCGGGGTCGGGGGTTCCTGGGACCACTTTGAAGGCGAGGGTATAGCGCACGGAAATATGGGAATCGGGCGGAATTCGAGTTTTTTGGCCGAAAAATGCAGAAAATGAGGAACGATCATGGCAGGGCAGTGACTATGATTCCTTAGGTCATATTAGATGGCCCGTAAAAACTTTAGGCGATCGGGGTTCGGGGTTCCCGGGACCACTTGGAAGGCGTGGGTATAGCACATGAAAATATGGGAATCGGGCGAAATTCTAGTATTTTGGCCGAAAAATGCAAAAAATGAGGAACGATCTTGGAGCGGTGGTGACTATGGTTCCTTAGGTCTTATTTGATGGCCCAAAGAAATTTTAGGTGGTCCGAGCCCGGGGGGCCCGGCCCACTCTGAAGGCGTGGGCTGCACACAAAAATATAGCAATCGGGCGGAATTCTAGGTTTTTTGCCAAAAAACGCAAAAAATGAGGAACGATCATAGCGGGGCGGTGACTATGGTTCCTTAGGTTGTATTGGATGACCCAGAAAAATTTTAGGCAATCATGGTCCGGGGAGCCTGGGACCACTCGGAAAGCGTGGGCTATAGCACACGCAAATATGGGAATCGGGCGTAATTCAAGTTTTTTGGACGAACAATGCAAAAAATGAGGAACGATCATGGAGGGGCAGTGACTATTATTACTTAGGTCGTATTTGATGGTCTAGAAAAAGTTTAGGCGATCGGGGTCCGGGGTTCCCGGGACCACTTGGAAGGCGTGGGTATAGCACATGAAAATATGGGAATCGGGCAGAATTCCAGTTGTTTAGCCGAAAAATGCAATAAATGAGGAACGATCATGGCGGGGAGGTGACTATGGTTCCTTAGGTCTTTCTTTATGGCACAAAATAATTTTAGGTGGTCCGAGTCTGGGGGGCCCGACCCACTCGGAAGGCGTGGGCTATAGCACACGAAAATATAGGAATCGGGGGGAATTTTAGGTTTTTGGCCGAAAAATGCAAAAAATGAGGAACGATTATGGCGTGGCGGTGACTATGGTTCATTAGGTCGTATTTGATGGCCCGTAAAAATTTTAGGCGATCGTGGTCCGGGGGGCCTGGGACCACTCTGAAGGCGTGAGCAATAGAACACGAAAATATGGGAATCGCGCGGAATTCTACTTTTATGGCCGAAAAATGCAAAACATGAGGAACGATCATGGCGGGGCAGTGACTATGGTTCCTTAGGTTGCATTTGATGGCCCGGAAAAATTTTAGGTGATCGGGGTCGGGGGTTCCCGGGACCAATTTGAAGGCGTGGGTATAGCACACGAAAATATGGGAATCGGGCGGAATTCTAGTTTTTTGGCCGAAAAATGCAAAAAATGAGGAACGATCATGGCAGGGCAGTGACTATGGTTCCTTAGGTCGTATTTGATGGCCCGTAAAAATTTTAGGCGATCGGGGTCCGAGGTTTCCGGGACCACTTGGAAGGCGTGGGTATAGCACATGAAAATATGGGAATCGGGCGAAATTCTAGTTTTTTGGCCGAAAAATGCAAAAAATGAGAAACGATCTTGGCGGGGAGGTGACTATGGTTCCTTAGGTCTTATTGGATTGCCCAAAAAAATTTTAGGTAGTCCGAGTCCGGGTGGCCCGGCCCACTCAGAAGGCGTGGGCTATAGCACACGAAAATATAGGAATCGGGCGGAATTTTAGGTTTTTGGCCGAAAAACACAAAAAATAAGGAACGATCATGGCGGGGCAGTAACTATGGTTCCTTAGGTTGTATTTGATGGCCCAGAAAAATGTTAGGCGATCATGGTCCGGGGGGCCCGGGACCACTCGGAAGGCGTGGGCTATAGCACACGAAAATATGAGAATCGCGCGGAATTCTAGTTTTTTGGCAGAAAAATGCAAAAAATGAGGAACGATCATGGAGGGGCAGTGACTATGGCTCCTTAGGTCGTATTTGATGGTCTGAAAAAATTTTAGGCGATCGGGGTCCGGGGTTCCCGGGACCACTTGGAAGGCGTGGGTATAGCACATGGAAATATGGGAATCGGGCGGAATTCTAGTTTTTTAGCCAAAAAATGCAATAAATAAGGAACGCTCATAGCGCGGAGGTGACTATGGTTCCTTAGGTCTTATTTGATGGCCCAAAAAAATTTTAGGTGGTCCGAGTCCGGGGAGCCCGACCCACTCGGAAGGCGTGGGCTATAGCACAAAGAAATATAGGAATCGGGGGGAATTCTAGGTTTTTGGCCGAAAAACGCAAAAAATGAGGAACGATCATGGCGGGGCGGTGACTATGGTTCCTTAGGTCGTATTTGATGGCCCGAAAATATTTTAGGTGATTTGAGTCCGGGGGGCCCGGTCCACTCGGAAGGCGTGGGCTACACACGAAAATATGAGAATCGAGCGAAATTCTAGGTTTTTAGCCGAAAAATGCAAAACATTTTAATGGCCCGGAAAAATTTTAGGCGATCGGGGTCCGAGGTTCCCGCGACCCATTGGAAGGCGTGGGTATATCACACTAAAATATGGGAATCGGGCGGAATTCTAGTTTTTTGGCCGAAAAATGAAAAATATGAGGAACGATCATGGCGGGGCGCTGACTTTGGTTCCTTAGGTTGTATTTGATGGCCCGAAAAAATTCTTAGGCGATCGGGGTCCGGGGTTCCCCGGGACCACTTGGAAGGCGTGGGTATAGCATACGAAAATATGGGAATCGGGCGGAATTTTAGGTTTTTGGCCGAAACATGCAACAAATGAGGAACGATCATGGCGGGGCGGTGACTATGGTTCCTTAGGTCGTATTTAATGGTCCGGAAACATTTTAGGCGATCGGGGTAAGGGGGCCTTGGACGACTCGGAAGGCGTGGGCTATAGCAGACGAAAATATGGGAATCGGGCGGAATTCTAGTTTTTTGGCCGAAAAATGAAAAATATGAGGAACGATCATGGCGGGGCGGTGACTATGGTTCCTTAGGTCGTATTTAATGGTCCGGAAACATTTTAGGCGATCGGGGTAAGGGGGCCTTGGACGACTCGGAAGGCGTGGGCTATAGCAGACGAAAATATGGGAATCGCGCGGAATTCTAGTTTTTAGGTCAAAAAACGCAAAAAATGAGGAACGATCATGGCGGGGCGGTGACAATGGTTCCTTAGGTCGTATTTGATATCCCGGAAAAATTTTAGGCGATCGGGGTCCAGGGTGCTCGCGACCACTTGGAAGGCGTAGGTATAGCACACGAAAATATGGGAATCGGGCGAAATTCTAGTCTTTTGGCCGTAAAATGAACAATATGAGGAAATATCATGGCGGGGTAGTGACTATAGTTCCTTAGGTCATAATTGATGGCCCGTAAAAATTTTAGGCGATTGGGGTCCGGGGTTCCCGGGACCGCTTGGAAGGCGTGGGTATAGCACATGAAAATATGGGAATCGGGCGGAATTCTAGTTTTTTAGCCGAACAATGCAATAAATGATGAACGATCATGGCGGGGAGGTGACTATGGTTCCTTAGGTCTTATTTGATGGCCCAAAATAATTTGACTCCGGGGGGCCCGACCCACTCGGAAGGCGTGGGCTATAGCACAAACAAATATAGGAATCGGGGGGAATACTAGGTTTTTGGCCGAAAAACTCAAAACATGAGGAACGCTCATGGCGGGGCGGTGACTATGGTTCCTTAGGTCGTATTTGATGGCCCGTAAAAAGTTTAGGCAATCGTGGTCCGGGGGGCCTGGGACCACTCGAAAGGCGTGGGCAATAGCACAAGAAAGTATGGGAATCGCGCGAAATTCTAGTTATTTGGCCGAAAAATTCAAAAAATGAGGAACGATCATGGCGGGGCAGTGATTATGGTTCCTTAGGTCATATTTTGACAGCCCGGAAATATTTTAGGCAATCGGGGTCGGGGGTTCCCGAGACCACTTGGAAGGCGTGGGTATAGCACAAGAAAATATGGGAATCGGGCGAAATTCTTATTTTTTGGCAGAAAAATGCAAAACATGAGGAACGATCATGACGGGGCAGTGACTATGGTTCCTTAGGTCGTATTTGATGGCCCGTAAAAATTTTAGGTGATCGGGGTCGAGGGTTCCTGGGACCACTTGGAAGGCATGGGTATAGCACACGGAAATATAGGAATCAGGCGGCATTCTAGTTTTTTGGCCGAAAAATGCAAACAATGAAGAACGATCATGGCGTGGAGGTGACTATGGTAACTTAGGTCTTATTTGATAGCCCGAAAATATTTTAGGTGATTTGAGTCCGGGCGGCCCGGCCCACTCGGAAGGCGTGGGCTATAGCACACGAAAATATGAGAATCGAGCGAAATTCTAGGTTTTTAGCCGAAAAACGCAAAAAATGAGGAACGATCATGGCGGGGCGGTGACTATAGTTCCTTAGGTTGTATTTGATGGCCAAGAAAAATTTTAGGCGATCATGGTCCGGGGGGCCTGGGACCACTCGGAAGGCGTGGGCTATAGCATACGAAAATATGGGAATCGCGCGGAATTCTAATTGGTTTGCCGAAAAATGCAAAAAAAGAGGAACGTTCATGGAGGGGTAATGATTATGGTTCCTTAGGTCGTATTTGATGGCCCGAAAAAATTTTAGGCGTACGGGGTCGGGGGTTCCCGGGACCACTTGGAAGGCGTGGACATAGCACACGAAAATATGGGAATCGGGCGGAATTCTAGTTTTTAGGCCGAAAAATACAAATAATGAGGAACGATCATGGCAGGGAGGTGAATATGGTTCCTTAAGTCTTATTTGATGGCCCGAAAAATTTTTAGGTGGTCCGAGTCCAAAGGGCCCGACCCACTCGGAAGGCGTGGGCTATAGCACACGAAAATATAGGAATCGGGCGGAATTCTAGGTTTTTGGCCGAAAAACGCAAAAAATGAGGAACAATCATGGCGAGGCGGTGACTATGGTTCCTTAGGTCGTATTTGATGGCCCGGAAATATTTTAGGCGATCGTGGTCCGGGGGGCCTACGACCACTCGGAAGGTGTGGGCTATAGCACACGAAAATATAGGAATCAGGCGGAATTCTGGGTTTTTTGCCGAAAAAGGCATCAAATGAGGAACGATCATGGCGGGGCGGTGACTATGGTTCCTTAGGTCGTATTTGATGGCCCGGAAAAATTTTAGGCGATCGTGGTCCGGGGGGCCTGGGACCATTCGGAAGGCGTAGGCTATAGCACACGAAAATATGGGAATCGCGCAGAATTCTAGATATTTGGCCGAAAAATGCAAATAATGAGGAACGATCATGGCGGGGTGGTTACTATGGTTCCTTAGTTCGTATTTGATGGCCCAAAAAATTTTTAGGTGATCGGGGTCTGGGGATCCCAGGACCACTTGGAAGGCGTGGGCTATAGCACACAAAAATATGCGAATCAGGCGGAATTCTAGTTTTTTGGCCGCAAAATGCAATAAATGAGGAACGATAATGGCGAGGCGGAAACTATGGTTCCTTAGGTCCTATTTGATTTCCCAAAAAAACTTTAGGCGATCCGAGTCCGGGGGGCCCGACCCACTAGCAAGGCGTAGGCAATAGGACACAAAAATATGGTAATCGGGCGGAATTATAGCTTTTTGGCCGAAAGATGCAAAACATGAGGAACGATCATAGCAAGGTAGTGACTATTGTTACTCAGGTCGTATTTGATGGCCCAGAAAAATTTTAGGCGATCGGGATTGGGGGTTCCCGGGACCGCTTTGAAGGCGTGGGTATAGCACACGAAAATATGGGAATCGGGCGAAATTCGAGTGTTTTGGCCGAAAAATGCAATAAATGAGGAACGATCATGGCGGGGAAGTGCCTATGGTTCCTTAGGTCGTATTTGATGGCCCGTAAAAATTTTAGACGATCGGGGTCCGGGGGTCCCGGGACCACTTGGAAGGCGTGGGCTATAGCACACAAAAATATGAGAATCAGGCGGAATTGTAGTTCTTTGGCCGAAAAATGCAAATAATGAGGAATGATCATGGCGAGGCGGTGACTATGGTTCCTTAGGTCCTATTTGATGGCCCGAAAAATTTTTAGGCGATCCGAGTCCGGGGGGCCCGTCCCACTCGGAAGGCATGGGCAATAGCACACAAAAATATGGTAATCGGGCA
>AWOL01S0033498.1:21309-44694 GCA_000715115.1 Nicotiana otophora
GGTCGTATTTGATGGCCCGGAAAAATTTTAGGCGATCGTGGTCCGGGGGGCCTGGGACCATTCGGAAGGCGTAGGCTATAGCACACGAAAATATGGGAATCGCGCAGAATTCTAGATATTTGGCCGAAAAATGCAAATAATGAGGAACGATCATGGCGGGGTGGTTACTATGGTTCCTTAGTTCGTATTTGATGGCCCAAAAAATTTTTAGGTGATCGGGGTCTGGGGATCCCAGGACCACTTGGAAGGCGTGGGCTATAGCACACAAAAATATGCGAATCAGGCGGAATTCTAGTTTTTTGGCCGCAAAATGCAATAAATGAGGAACGATAATGGCGAGGCGGAAACTATGGTTCCTTAGGTCCTATTTGATTTCCCAAAAAAACTTTAGGCGATCCGAGTCCGGGGGGCCCGACCCACTAGCAAGGCGTAGGCAATAGGACACAAAAATATGGTAATCGGGCGGAATTATAGCTTTTTGGCCGAAAGATGCAAAACATGAGGAACGATCATAGCAAGGTAGTGACTATTGTTACTCAGGTCGTATTTGATGGCCCAGAAAAATTTTAGGCGATCGGGATTGGGGGTTCCCGGGACCGCTTTGAAGGCGTGGGTATAGCACACGAAAATATGGGAATCGGGCGAAATTCGAGTGTTTTGGCCGAAAAATGCAATAAATGAGGAACGATCATGGCGGGGAAGTGCCTATGGTTCCTTAGGTCGTATTTGATGGCCCGTAAAAATTTTAGACGATCGGGGTCCGGGGGTCCCGGGACCACTTGGAAGGCGTGGGCTATAGCACACAAAAATATGAGAATCAGGCGGAATTGTAGTTCTTTGGCCGAAAAATGCAAATAATGAGGAATGATCATGGCGAGGCGGTGACTATGGTTCCTTAGGTCCTATTTGATGGCCCGAAAAATTTTTAGGCGATCCGAGTCCGGGGGGCCCGTCCCACTCGGAAGGCATGGGCAATAGCACACAAAAATATGGTAATCGGGCGGAATTCTAGTTTTTTGGCCAGAAAACGCAAAATATGAGGAACGATCATGGCGGGGCGGTTACTATGGTTCCTTAGGTCGTATTTAATGGCCCGAAAAAATTTTAGGTGATCGAGGTCCGAGGTTCCCGCGACCACTTGGAAGGCGTGGGTATAGCACACTAAAATATGGGAATCGGGCGGAATTCTAGTTTTTTGGCCGAAAAATGAAAAATATGAGGAACGATCATGGCGGGGCGGTGACTTTGGTTCCTTAGGTTGTAGTTGATGGCCCAGAAAAATTTTAGGCGATCGGGGTCCGGGGTTCCCGGGACCACTTGCAAGGCGTGGGTATAGCATACGAAAATATGGGAATCGGGCAATATTCTAGTGTTTTGGCCGAAAACTACAAAAAATGAGTCACGATCATGGCGGGGAGATGACTATGGTTCCTTAGGTCCATTTTGATGGCCCGAAAAGGTTTTAGGCGATCCGAGTGTGGGGGGCCCGGCCCACTCGGAAGGCGTGGGCAATAGCACACAAAATATGGTAATGAGGCGAAATTCTAGTTTTTTGGCCGAAAAATGCGAAAGATGAAGAACGATCATGGCGGGTCGGTTACTATGGTTCCTTAGGTCGTATTGGATGGCCCGGAAAAAGTTTAGGCGATCGGGGTCCGGGGTTCTCGCGACCACTTGGAAGGCGTGGGTATAGCACACGAAAATATGGGAATCGGGCGTAATTCTAGTTTGTTTGCCGTAAAATGAGAAATATGAGTAACGATCATGGCGAGGCAGGGACTATGATTCCTTAGGTCGTATTTGATGGCCCGTAAAAATTTTAGGCGATCGGGGTGCGGGGTTCCCGGGACCACTTGGAAGGTGTGGGTATAGCACATGAAAATATGGGAATCGGGCAAAATTCTAGTGTTTTGGCCGAAAAATGCAAAACATGAGGAACGATCATGGCAGAGAGGTGACTATGGTTCCTTAGGTCTTATTTGATGGCCCAAAAACATTTTAGGTGGTCCGAGTCCGGGGGGCCCGGCCCACTCGGAAGGCATGGGCGCACACGTAAATATAGGAATCGGGCGGAATTATAGGATTTTGGCCGAAAAATGCAAAAAATGAGGAACGATCATGGCAGGGCGGTGACTATGGTTTGTTAGGTTATATTTGATGGCCCAGGAAAATTTTAGGCGATCATGGTCCGGCGGGCCTGAGACCACTCGGAAGGCGTGGGCTATAGCACACGAAAATATGGGAATCGCACAGAATTCTAGTTTTTTGGCCGAAAAAGGCAAAAAATGATGAACGACCATGGCGGGGAGGTGACTATGGTACCTTAGGTCTTATTTGATGGCCCGAAACGTTTTTAGGTGATTTGACTCTGGGGTGCCCGGCCCACTCGGAAGGCGTGGGCGATAACACACGAAAATATGAGAATCGGGTGAAATTTTGGGTTTTTAGCCGAAAAACGTAAAAAATGAGGAACGATCATGGCGAGGCGGTGACTATGGTTCCTTAGGTCGTATTTGATGTCCCAGAAAAAGTTTAGGCGATCGTGGTCCGGGGGGCCTGGGACCACTCGGAAGGCGTGGGCTATAGCACACGAAAATATGGGAATGAGGCGGAATTCTAGTTTTTTTATAGTAAAATGCATAAAATGAGGAACGATCATGGCGGGGCGATGGCTCTGGTTTCTTAGGTCATACTTGATGGCCCCGAAAAATTTTAGGCTTTCGGGGTCCGGGGTTCCCGGGACCACTTGGAAGGTGTGGGTATAGCACACGAAAATATGGAAATCGGGCGAAATTCTAGTTTTTTGTAGAAAAATGCAAAAAATGAGGAACGATCATGGCAGGGACGTGAATATGGATCCTTAGGTCATATTTGATGGCCCGAAAACATTTTAGGCGGTCCGAGTCCGGGGGGCCTGGCCCACTCGGAAGGCGTGAGCTATAGCACATGAAAATATAGGAATCGGGCGGAATTCTAGGTTTTTGGCCGAAAAACGCAAAAGATGAGTAACGATTATGGCGGGGCGGTGACTATGGTTCCTTAGGTCGTATTTGATGGCCCGGAAAAATTTTAGGCGATCGTGGTCCGGGGGGCCTGGGACCACTTGGAAGGTGTGGGCTATAGCACACGAAAATATGGGAATCGCGCGGAATTCTAGTTTTTCGGCCGAAAAATGCAACAAATGAGGAATGATCATGGAGGGGCAGTGATTATAGTTCCTTATGTCATATTTACTGGCCCGGAAAACTTTTAGGCGATCGGGGTCCGGGGTTCCCGGGACCACTTGGAAGGAGTGGGTATAGCACACGAAAGTATAGGAATCGCGCGGAATTTTAGTGTTTTGGCAGAAAAATGAATAAATTTAGGAACACTCATGGCGGGGAGGTGACTATGGTTCCTTAGGTCTTATTTGATGGCCCGAAAAATTTTTAGGGGATCCGAGTCCGGGGGTCCCGGTCCACTCGGAAGGCGTGGGCTATAGCACACGAAAATATGGGAATCGGGCGGAATTCTACGTTTTTGGCCGAAAAACGCAAAATATGAGGAACGATCATGGCTGGGCGGTGACTATGGTTCCTTAGGTCGTATTTGATGGCCCGAAAAATTTTAGGCGATCGGGGTCCGGGGGGCCTGGGACCACTCGGGAGGCGTGGGCTATAGCACACGAAAATATGGGAATCGTGCGTAATTCTAGTTTTTGGCCGAAAAATGCAAACCATGAGGAACGATCATGGAGGAGCAGTGATTATGGTTCCTTAGGTCGTATTTGATGGCCCGAAAAAATTTTAGGCGATCGGGTCCGGGGTTCCTGGGACCACTTGGAAGGCGTGGGTATAGCACATGAAAATACGGGAATCGGGCGGAATTCTAGTTTGCTTGCCGAACAATGCAATAAATGTGGAACGATCATGGCGGGGAGGTGACTATGGTTCCTTAGGTCTTATTTGATGGCCCGAAAAACTTTTAGGTAATCCGAGTCCAGGGAGCCCGGTCCACTCGGAAGGCGTGGGCTATAGCACACGAAAATATAGGAATCGGGCGGAATTCTAGGTTTTTGGCCGAAAAACGTAAAATATGGTTCCTTAGGTCGTATTTGATGGCCCGGAAAAATTTTAGGCGATCGTGGTCCGGGGGGCCTGGGACCACTCGGAAGGCGTGGGCTATAGCACACGAAAATATGGGAATCGTGCAGAATTCTACTTTTTTGGCCGAAAATTGCAAAAAATGAGAAACGATCATGGCGGGGCAGTGACTATGGTTCTTTAGGTCATATTTTATATGGCCCGGAAAAATTTTAGGCAATCGGGGTTCGGGGTTCCCGGGACCACTTGGAAGGCGCGAGTATAGCACACGAAAATATGGGAATCGGGCGGAATTCTAGTTATTTGGCCATAAAATGAAAAATATGAGGAACGATCATGGCGGGGAGGTGACTATGGTTCCTTAGATCTTATTTGATGGCCCGAAAAAAATTTAGGTAGTCCGAGTCCGGGGGGCCCGGCCCACTCGGAAGGTGTGGGCTGTAGCACACGAAAATATAGGAATCGACCGGATTTCTAGGTTTTTGACCGAAAAACTCAAAAAATGAGGAACGATCATGGCGGGGCGGTGACTATGGTTCTTTAGGTCGTATTTGATGGCCCGAAAATATTTTAGGCGATCGTGGTCCGGGGAGTCTGGGACCACTCGGAAGGCGTGGTCTATAGCACACGAAAATATAGGACTCGCGCGGAATTCTAGCTTTTTGGCTGAAAAATGCAAAAAATGAGGAACGATCATGGCGGGGCAGTGACTATGGTTCCTTAAGTCGTATTTGATGGCCTAGAAAAAATTTTAGGCGATCGGGTTCGGGGGTTCCCGGGACCATTTGGAAGGCGTGGGTATACGACAAAATGGGAATCGGGCGAAATTCTAGTTTTTGGCATAAAATGCAAAAAATGAGGAACGATCATGGCGGGGAGGTGACTATGGTTCCTTAGGTCTTATTTGATGGCCCGAAAAAATTTTAGGTGATCTGAGTGCGGGGGGTCCGGCCCACTCGGAAGGCGTGGGCTATAGCACACAAAAATATGGGAATCCAGCGAAACAACTAGAATTCAGCCCGATTCTCATATTTTTGTCTTATATAGCCCACGCCTTCCGAGTGGGCCCAGGGCCCCAGAACCTCGATCGCCTAAAAAATTTTCGGGCCATCAAATACGACCTAAGGAACCAAAGTCACTGTCCCTCCATGATCATTCCTCATTTTTTGCGTTTTGGGGCCAAAAAACAAGAATTCGCCCGATTCCCATATTTTCATGTGCTATAGCCCACACCTTCTGAGTGGGTCCGGGCCCCCAAGACCCCGATCGCCTAATATTTTTCCGAGCCATCAAATACAACCTAAGGAACCATAGTCACCGCTCTGCCATTATTGTTCCTCGTTTTATTGCATTTTACGGCCAAAGAACTAGAAGTCCGCCCGATTTCCATACTTTCGTGTGTTATAGCACACGCCTTCTGAGTGGTCCCGGGCCCCCCAGAACCTAATTGCCTATACTTTTTCCGGGCCATCATATACGACCTAAGGAACCATAGCCACTACCCTGCCATGACCGTTCCTCGTTGTTTTGCGTTTTACGGCCAAAAAATAAGAATTCCAACAGAATTCCCATATTTTCGTGTGCTATAGGTCACGCCTTCCGAGTGGGCCCGGGCCCGCGGACCCCGATTGCCTAAAGTTTTTTGGGCCATTAAATACGACCTAAGGAACCATAGTCACCGTCCTACCATGATCGTTCCTCATTGTTTTGCTTTTTATGGCCAAAACACAAGAATTCCGCCCGATTTCCATATTTTCGTGTGCGCCCACGCCTTCCAAGTGATCCCGCCCCCCCCGGAATCTAATTGCCTACAAATTTTCCGGGCCATCAAATATGACCTAAGGAACCATAATCATCGCCCTTCCATGACCGTTCCTCGTTGTTTTGCTTTTTACGGCCAAAACACAAGAATTCCGCGTAATTCCCATATTTTCATATTCTATATTCCAATCCTTCCGAGTGGACACGGGCCCCCTGGAACCGGATAGCCTAAAAGTTTTTGGGCCATCAAATGATACCTAAGGAACCATAGACACAACCCACCATGACCGTTCCTCGTTAGTTTTTTGTTTTACGGCCAAAAAACTAGAATTTCGCCTGATTCCCATATTTTCATGTGTTATAGCCCACGACTTCCAAGTGGGCCCGGGCCCCCAGGACCCTGATTGCCTAAAAACATTTTGGGCCATCAAATATGGCCTAAGGAACCATATTCACTGCCCTGCCATGACCGTTCCTCATTTGTTTGCGTTTCACGGCCAAACAATTAGAATTCAACCCGATTCCTATATTTTCGTGTGATATAGCCCACACCTTGAGATTGGGCCCGGGCCCACCGAACTCGGATCGCCTAAAATTTTTCAGGGCCATCAAATACGACCTAAGGAACTATAATCACCATCCCGCCATGACTGTTCCTCGTTATTTTTGCATTTTACGACCAAAAGATAAGAATTCCGCCCGATTCCTATATTTTCATGTGCTATAACCCACGCCTTGAGAGTGGGCCCTGGCCCACCAGACCTGGATCGCCTAAATATTTTTCGGGCCATCAAATACGACCTAAGGAACCATAGTCACCACCCCACCATGACCGTTCCTTGTTATTTTCGCGTTTTACGGCCAAAAAACTAGAATTGCGCCCGATTCCCATATTTTCATGTGCTATAGTCCACGCGTTCTGAGTGGGCCCGGGCCCCCAGGACCCCGATTGCCTAAAGTTTGTGAAAATATGGGAATCGATCGGAATTTTGTTTTTGGCCGTAAAATGCAAGAAATCAGGACCGATCATGGCGGGGCGGTGACTATGGTTCCTTAGGTCGTATTTGATTCCCCGAAAAATATTTAGGCGATCCAGGTCTGGTGGGCCAGGGCCCACTCTCAAGGCGTGGGTTATAGCACATGAAAATATAGGAATCGGGCGGAATTCTTATCTTTTGGTCGTAAAATGCAAAAATAACGAGGAACAGTCATGGCGGGATGGTGATTATAGTTCCTTAGGTCGTATTTGATGGCCCTGAAAAATTTTAGGCGATCCGAGTTCGGTGGGCCCGGGCCCAATCTCAAGGTGTGGGCTATATCACACGAAAATATAGGAATCGGGTTGAATTCTAATTGTTTGGCCGTGAAACGCAAACAAATGAGGAACGGTCATGGCAGGGCAGTGAATATGGTTCCTTAGGCCATATTTGATGGCCCAAAATGTTTTTAGGCAATNCCAAGGGTCCCAACCCATTGGGAAGGCGTGAGCTATTATAGCACACAAAAATATGGGAATCGGGCGGAATTCTAGCTTTTTGGCCGAAAAATGCAAAAAATGAGGAATGATCATGGCGGGGAGGTAACTATGGTTCCTTAGGTCTTATTAGATGACCCAAAAAACATTTAGGTGATCCGAGTCCGGGGTGCCCGGCCCACTCGGAAGGCGTGGGCTATAGCACATGAAAATATGGGAATCGGACGAAATTCTAGGTTTTTGGCTGAAAAATGCAAAATATGAGGAACGATCAGGGCGGGGCGGTGACTATGGTTTCTTGGGTCATATTTGATTGCCCGGAAAATTTTTAGGCGATAAGGGTCCGAGGGCCCCAGGACCACTTTAAAGGCGTGGGCTATAGCACACGAAAATATGGGAATTGGGCAGAATTCTAATTTTTTGGCCGAAAAACGAAAAAAAGTGAGGAACGATCATGGCAGAGCGGTGACTATGGTTCTTTAGGTCGTATTTAATGGCCCGAAAATTTTTTAGACGTTTCGAGTCCGGGGGCCCCGGCCCAATTGCAAGGCGTGGGCTATAACACACGAAAATATGGGAATCGGGCGAAATTCTAGTTTTTTGGCCGGAAAATGCAAAAAATGAGGAATGATCATGGCGGGGAGGTGACTATGGTTCCTTAGGTCTTATTTGATGGCCCGAACAATATTTAGGTGATCCGAGTCCGGGGGGCCCGACCCACTTGCAAGGCGTGGGCTATAACACACGAAAATATGGGAATCGGGCGAAATTCTAGTTTTTTGGCCGGAAAATGCAAAAAATGAGGAATGATCATGGCGGGGAGGTGACTATGGTTCCTTAGGTCTTATTTGATGGCCCGAACAATATTTAGGTGATCCGAGTCCGGGGGGCCCGACCCACTTGGAAGGCGTGGGCTATAGCACACGCAAATATGGGAATCGGGTGAAATTCTAGGTTTTTGATGAAAAATGCAAAATATGAGGAACGATCAGGGCGGGGTGGTGACTATGGTTTCTTAGGTCATATTTGATTTCCCGAAAAACTTTCAGACGATCGGGGTCCGGGGACCCCGGGACCACTTTGAAGGCGTGGGTAGCCCACGTAAATATGAGAATCGGGCGGAATTCTAATTTTTTGGCCGAAAAAAGCAAAAAGTAAGGAACGATCATGGCAGAGCGGTGACTATGGTTCCTTAGGTCGTATTTAATGGCCCAGAAAAATTTTAGACGTTCCGAGTCTGGGGGGCCCTGCCCACTTGGAAGGTGTGGGCTATATTACACGAAAATATGGGAATTGGGCAAATTTTTTGTTTTTTTGCCGTAAAATGCAAAAAATGAGGAAAGGTCATGGCAGGGCGGTGACTATAGTTCGTTAGGTCGTATTTGATGGCCCAGCAAACTTTTAGGCGATCTGGTTCCGGGGGCCCCTACCCACTGAGGAGGCGTGGGCTATTATAGCACATAAAAATATGGGAATCGGGCGGAATTCTAGTTTTTTGGCCGAAAAATGTTAAACATGAGGAACGATCATAGCGGGGTGGTCACTATGGTTCCTTAGGTCATATTTGATGGCCCGGAAAAATTTTAGGAGATCGGGGTCCGGAGGTCCCGGGACTACTTTTAAGGCGTGGGCTATAGCAATTGAAAATATGGGAATCAGGCAGAATTCTAATTTTTTGGCCGAAAAACGCAAAAAGTGAGGAACGATCATGGCAGAGCGGTGACTATGGTTCCTTAGGACGTATTTAATGACCCGGAAAATTATTAGACGTTCCGAGTCCAGGGGGCCCGACCCACTCGGAAGGTGTGGGCTATAGCACACGAAAATATGGAAATCGGGCGGAATTCTATTTTTTTCGCTGAAAAACGCAAACAACTAGGAACGTTCATGGCGGGGCGGTGACTATGGTTCCTTAGGTCGTATTTGATGGTCCAAAAAACTTTTAGGCAATCGGGGTCCGGGGGGCCTGACCCATTGGGAAGGCGTGGGCTATTATAGCACATGAAAATATGGGAATCGGGCGAAATTCTAGTTTTTGGCCGTAAAATGCAAACAAATGAGGAAAGGTCATGGCGGGGCGGTGACTATGGTTCCTTAGGTCATATTTGATAGCCCGGAATAATTTTAGGCGATCCGGTTCCGGAGGCCCCAACCCACTGGGGAGGTGTTGGCTATTATAGCACACGAAAATATGGGAATCGGGCGGAATTCAAGTTTTTTGGCCGAACAACGCTAAACCTAAGGATTGATCATGGCGGGGCGGTAACTATGGTTCTTTAGGTCGTATTTGATGGCCCGGAAAAATTTTAAAAGATCAGGGTTCGGGGGTCCATGGACCACTTGGAAGGCGTGGGCTATAGCACACAAAAATATGGGAATCGATCGGAATTTTGTTTTTTGGCCGTAAAATGCAAGAAATGAGGACCGATCATGGCGGGGCGGTGACTATGGTTCCTTAGGTCGTATTTGATTCCTCGGAAAAATTTTAGGCGATCCGGCTCCAAGGGTCCCTACCCATTGGGAAGGCGTGTGCTATTATAGCACACGAAAATATGGGAATCGGGCGGAATTCTAGTTTTTTGGCCGAAAAATGCAAAAAATGAGGAATGATCATGGCGGGGAGGTAACTATGGTTCCTTAGGTCTTATTAGATGGCCCGCAAAAAATTTAGGTGATCCGAGTCCGGGGGGCCCGGCCCACTCGGAAGGCGTGGGCTATAGCACACGAAAATATAGGAATCGGGCGGAATTCTAGATTTTTGGCTGAACAACGCAAAATATGAGGAACGATCAGGGCGGGGCGGTGACTATGGTTTCTTGGGTCATATTCGATTGCCCGGAAAATTTTTAGGCGATCAGGGTCCGGGGGCCCCAGGACCACTTTAAAGGCGTGGTCTATAGCACACGGAAATATGGGAATCGGGCTGAATTCTAATTTTTTGGCCGAAAAACGAAGAAAAGTGAGGAACGATCATGGCAGAGCGGTGACTATGGTTCTTTAGGTCGTATTTAATGGCCCGAAAAATTTTTAGACGTTTCGAGTCCGGGGGGCCCGGCCCACTTGCAAGGTGTGGGCTATAACACACGAAAATATGGGAATCGGGCGAAATTCTTATTTTTTGGGCGTAAAATGCAAAAAATGAGGAACCCACTGGGAAGGCGTGAGCTATTATAGCACATGAAAATATGGGAATAGGTCGGATTCTAGTTTTTTGGCCGTAAAATGAAAAGAATTAGGAAAGGTCATGGCGGGGCGGTGACAATGGTTCCTTAGGTCGTACTTGTTGGCCCGGAAAAAATTTAGGCGATCCGGTTCCGGGGGCCCCTACCCACTGGGGAGGCGTTGGCTATTATAGCACACGAAAATATGGGAATCGGGCGGACTTCTAGTGTTTGGCCGAAAAATGCTAAACATGAGGAACGATCATGGCGGGGCGGTGACTATGGTTCCTTAGGTCGTATTTGATGGCCCGGAAAAACATTAGGAGATCGGGGTTCGGGGGTCCCGGGACCTCTTGGAAGGCGTGTGCTATAGCACACGAAAATATGGGAATCGGGCGGACTTCTAGTGTTTGGCCGAAAAATGCTAAACATGAGGAACGATCATGGCGGGGCGGTGACTATGGTTCCTTAGGTCGTATTTGATGGCCCGGAAAAACATTAGGAGATCGGGGTTCGGGGGTCCCGGGACCTCTTGGAAGGCGTGTGCTATAGCACACGAAAATATGGGAATCGGGCGGACTTCTAGTGTTTGGCCGAAAAATGCTAAACATGAGGAACGATCATGGCGGGGCGGTGACTATGGTTCCTTAGGTCGTATTTGATGGCCCGGAAAAACATTAGGAGATCGGGGTTCGGGGGTCCCGGGACCTCTTGGAAGGCGTGTGCTATAGCACACGAAAATATGGGAATTGATCAGAATTTAGTTTTTTGGCCGTAAAATGCAAGAAATGAGGACCGATCATCGCGGGGCTGTGACTATGGTTCCTTAGGTCGTATTTGATTCCCCGGAAAAATTTTATGCGATCCGGCTCCGAGGGGCTCTACACATTGGGAAGGCGTGAGCTATTATAGCACATGAAAATATGGGAATCGGGCGAAATTCTAGTTTTTTGGCCGAAAGATGCAAAAAATGAGGAATGTTCATGGCGGGGAGGTGACTATGGTTCCTTAGGTCTTATTTGATGGTCGGGAAAAATTTTAGGAGATCGGGGTCCGGGGGTCTCGGGAATACTTTTAAGGTGTGGGCTATAGCACATGAAAATATGGGAATCGGGCGGAATTCTAATTGTTTGGCCGAAAAACGTAAATAGTGAGGAACGATCATGGCAGAGAGGTGACTATGGTACCTTAGGATGTATTTAATGGCCCGAAAAAATTTTAGACATTCCGAGTTCGGAGGGCCCGGCCCACTCGGAAGGTGTGGGCTATAGCACACACAAATATGGGAATCGAGCGAAATTCGAGTTTTTTCGCTGAAAAACGCAAACAACTAGGAACGTTTATGGCGGGGCGGTGACTATGGTTCCTTAGGTCGTATTTGATGATCCGGAAAAATTTTAGGCGATCGAGGTCCGGGGGTCCCTACCCATTGGGAAGGAGTGGGCTATTATAGCACACGAAAATATGGGAATCGGACAGAATTCTAATGTTTTGGCCGAAAAATACAAAAAGGGAGGAACGATCATGACTGGGAGGTGACTATGGTTCTTTAGGTCTTATTTGATGGCCAAAAAGAAATTTAGGTAATCCGAGTCTGGGGGGCCCGGCCAACTCAGAAGGCGTGGACTATAGCACATGCAAATATGGGAATTACGCGGAATTCTAGTTGTTTGGACAAAAAATGCAAAATATGAGGAATAATCATGGCGGTGCGGTTACTATGGTTCCTTAGGTCGTATTTGATGGCCCAAACAATTTTTAGGCGATCCGGGTCCGGGGGTCCCGGGACCACTTAGAAGGCGTGGGCTTTAGCACACAAATATATGAGAATTGGGCGGAATTTTAGTTTTTTTTCCGAAATATGCAAACAATGAGGAACAATCATGGTGAGGCAGTGACTATGGTTCCTTAGGTCCTATTTGATAGCCCGAATAATTTTTAGGCGATCCGAGTCCGGGGGCCCGGCCCACTCGGAAGGCGTGGGCAATAGCACACAAAAATATGGTAATCGGGCGGAATTCTAGTTTTTTGGCCGAAAAACACAAAAATTAAGGAACGATCATGGCGGGGCAGTGACTATGGTTCCTTAGGTCTTATTTGAGGGTCCGGAAAAATTTTAGGCGATCAGGGTCCGGGGTTCTCGGGACCACTCGAAAGGCGTCGGTTATAGCACTCAAAAATATGGGAATCGCGCGAAAATCTAGTTTTTTGGCCGAAAAAAGCAAAAAACTAGGAACGATCATGGCGGGCCGGTGACTATAGTTCCTTAGGTCGTATTTGATGACCCGGAAAAATTTTAGGCGATCGGGTTCCGGGGGTCCCGGGACCACTTGGAAGGCGTGGGCTAGCACACAAAAATATGGGAATCGGGCGGAATTCTAGTTTTTTGGCCGAAAAATGCAAAAGATGAGGAATGATCATGGCGGGGCGGTGAATATGGTTCCTTAGGTCATATTTGATGGCCCGGAAAAATTTTAGGCAATCGGGTTCCGGGGGTCCCGGCCCACTCGGAAGGAGTGGGCTATAGCACACAAAAATATGGTAATCGGGTGAAATTTTAGTTTTTTAGCCGAAAAACGCAAACAATGAGGAACGATCATGGCGGGGCGGTGACTATGGTTCCTTAGGTCATATTTGATGGCCCGGTAAAATTTTAGGCAATCGGGTTCCGGGGGTCCCGGCCCACTCGGAAGGAGTGGGCTATAGCACACAAAAATATGGGAATCGGGCGGAATTCTTGTTTTTTGGCCGAAAAATGCTAAAAATGAGAAACGATCATGGCAGGAAGGTGACTATGGTTCCTTAGGTCTTATTTGATGTCCCAAAAAAATTTTAGGTGATCCGAGTCCGGGGGGCCCGACACACTCGGAAAGCGTGTGTTATAGCACACGAAAATATGGGAATAGGGAGGAATTCTAGGGTTTTGGCCGAAAAGTGCAAAAGAATGAGGAACGATCATGGATGGGCGGTGACTATGGTTCCTTAGGTTATGTGATGGCTCTGAAAAATTTAGGCGATCCGGATCCGGGGGGCCCTACTCATTGGGAAGGCGTGGGCTATTATAGCACACAAAAATATGGGAATCGGGCGGAATTCTAATTTTTCGGCCGAAAAATGCAAAATATGTGAAACGATCATGGCGTGGAGGTGACTATGGTAACTTAGGTCTTATTTGATATCCCGAAAAAAATTTAGGTGATCCATGTCCGGGTGGCCCGGCCCACTCGGAAGGCGTGGGATATAGCACACGAAATGATGGGAATCGAGCATAATTCTAGTTTTTTGGCCTAAAAACGCAAAATATGAGGAACGATCAGGGCGGAGCGGTGACTATGGTTTCTTAGGTCATATTTGATGGCCCAAAAAATTTTAGGCGATCGGGGTCCGGGGGTCCCGGGACCACTTTGAAGGCGTGGGCTATAGCACACGAAAAATATGAAAAACGGGCGGAATTCTAATTTTTTGGCCGCAAAACGCAAAACGTGAGGAACGATCAAGGCGGGGCGGTGACTATGGTTCCTTAGGTCGTATTTAATGGCCCGAAAAAGTTTTAGACGTTCCGAGTCTGGGGGGCCCGGCCCACTCGGAAGGTGTGGGCTATAGCACACGAAAATATGGGAATTGGGCGGAATTCTAGTTTTTTCTCTTAAAAACGCAAACAACTAGGAACGTTCATGGCGGGGCGGTGACTATGGTTCCTTAGATCGTATTTGATATTCCAAAAACATGTTAGGCGATCGGGGTCCGGGGGACCCTACCCACTGGGAAGGATGGGCTATTATAGCACACGAAAATATGGGAATCGGGCGAAAGTCTAGTTTTTTGGCCGAAAAATGTAAATAATGAGGAACGGTCATGGCTGGGAAGTGACTATGGTTCCTTAGGTATTATTTGATGATCCGAAAAAAATTTAGGTGATCCGAGTTCGGGAGGCCCGGCCCACTCGGAAAAATTTTAGGCGATCGGGGTCCTAGGGCCCTGGGACCACTTTGAAGGCGTGGGCTATAGCACACGAAAATATAGGAATCGGGCGGAATTCTAATTTTTTGGCCGAAAAACGCAGAAAATGAGGAACGATCATGGCAGAGTGGTGACTATTGTTCCTTAGGTCGTATTTAATAGCCCAGAAAAATTTTAGACGTTCCGAGTCCGGGGGGCTCGGCCCACTTGGAAGGTGTGGGCTATAAAATACGAAAATATGGGAATCGGGCGAAATTTTTGTTTTTTGGCCGTAAAATACAAAAATGAGGAAAGGTCATGGCGGGGCGGTGACTATGGTTCGTTAGGTCGTATTTGATGGCCCGAAAAACTTTTAGGCGATCTGGTTCCGGGGGCCCCTATCCACTGGGGAGGCGTGGGCTATTATAGCACATAAAAATATGGGAATCGGGCGGAATTCTATTCTTTTGGCCGAAAAATGCTAAACATGAGGAACGATCATGGCGGGGTGGTGACTATGGTTCCTTAGGTCGTATTTGATGGCCCGGAAAAATTTTAGGAGATCAGGGTCCGGGGGTATCGGGACTACTTTTAAGGCGTGGGCTATAGCATATGAAAATATGAGAATCGGGCGGAATTCTAATTTTTTGGCCGAAAAACGCAAAAAGTGAGGAACGATTATGGTAGAGCAGTGACTATGGTTCCTTAGGTCGTATTTAATGGCCCGAAAATGTTTTTAGACGTTCCGAGTCCAGGAGGCCCGGCCTACTCGGAATGTGTGGGCTATAGCACACGAAAATAAGGGAATCGAGCGGAATTCGAGTTTTTTCGCTGAAAAACGCAAACAACTAGGAACGTTTATAGCGAGGCGATGACTATGGTTCCTTAGGTTGTATTTGATGGTCCGAAAACATTTTAGGCGATCGGGGTCCGGGGGTCACTACCCATTGGGAAGGCGAGGGCTATTATAGCACACGAAAATATGAGAATCGGGCGTAATTCTAGTTTGTTGGCCGAAAAATACAAAAAGTGAGGAATAATCATGACTGGGAGGTGACTATAGTTCCTTAGGTCCTATGTGATGACCAAAAAAAATTTAGGTGATCCGAGTCTGGGGGCCCGGCCAACTCGGAAGGCGTGGACTATAGCACACGAAAATATGGGAATTACGCGGAATTCTAGTTGTTTGGACAAAAAATGAAAAATATGAGGAACAATCATGGCGGGGCGGTTACTATGGTTCCTTAGGTTTTATTTGATGGCCCGAAAAAGTTTAAGGCGATCGGGGTCCGGGGGTCCCGGGACCACTTGGAAGGCGTGGGCTATAGCACACGAAAATATGAGAATCGGGCG
Organism: Nicotiana otophora; assembly: GCA_000715115.1. Taxonomy (NCBI): domain Eukaryota; kingdom Viridiplantae; phylum Streptophyta; class Magnoliopsida; order Solanales; family Solanaceae; genus Nicotiana; species Nicotiana otophora. The sequence continues at coordinate 37,080 of AWOL01S0033498.1, forward strand.
TAATTCTAGTTTTTGGCCGAAAAATACGAAAAGTGAGGAATAATCATGACTGGGAGGTGACTATGGTTCCTTAGGTCCTATTGGATAGCCCGAATAATTTTTAGGCGATCCGAGTCCGGGGGACCGGCCAACTCGGAAGGCGTGGGCAATAGCACACAAAAATATGGTAATCGGGCGGAATTCTAATTTTTTGGCCGAAAAGCACAAAACTTAAGGAACGATCATAGAGGGGCGGTGACTATGGTTCCTTAGGTCCTATTGGATAGCCCGAATAATTTTTAGGCGATCCGAGTCCGGGGGACCGGCCAACTCGGAAGGCGTGGGCAATAGCACACAAAAATATGGTAATCGGGCGGAATTCTAATTTTTTGGCCGAAAAGCACAAAACTTAAGGAACGATCATAGAGGGGCGGTGACTATGGTTCCTTAGGTCGTATTTTAGGGTCCGGAAAAAGTTTAGGCGATCGGGGTTCGGGGTTCTCGGGACCACTCGGAAGGCGTCGGCTATAGCACTCGAAAATATGGGAATCGCACGAAAATCTAGTTTTTTGGCCGAAAAATGCAAAAAACTAGGAACGCTCATGGAGGGGCGGTGACTATGGTTCCTTAGGTCGTATTTGATGGCCCGAAAAAACTTTAGGCGATGGGGGTTCGGGGGTCCGGGGACCACTCGGAAGGATACGAAAATATTTGAATCGCACGGAATGCTATTTGTTTGGCGGAAAAACACAAAAATTGAGGAACGATCATGGTGGGGAGGTTACTATGGTTCCTTAGGTCGTATTGGATGACCCGAAAACATTTTAAGCGATCGGGGTCCGGGGGTCCCGGGACCACTTGGAAGGCGTGGGCTATGGCACACAAAAATATGGTAATCGGGTGGAATTCTAGTTGTTTGGCCGAAAAACGCAAACTATGAGGAACGATCATGGAGGGGCAGTGACTATGGTTCCTTATGTCGTATTTGATGGCCCGGTAAAATTTTAGGCGATCGGGGTCCGGGGTTCCCGGGACCACTTGGAAGGCGTGGGTATAGCACACGAAAATATGGGAATCGGGCGGAGTTCTAGTTTTTTGGCCGAAAAATGCAAAACATGAGAAGCGATCATGGCGGGAAGGTGACTATGGTTCCTTTGTTCTTATTTGATGTCCCGAAAAAAAGTTAGGTGTCCGGGGGGGCCCGCCAACTCGGAAGGCGTGGGCTATAGTGCACGAAAATATGAGAATCGGGCATAATTCTAGTTTTAGCCGAAAAATACAAAATACGAGGAACGATCAGGGCGGGGCAGTGACTATGGTTTCTTAGGTCATATTTGATGGCCCAAAAGAATTTTAGGCGATCGGGGTCCGGGGGTCCCGGGACCACTTTGAAGGCGTGAGCTATAGCACACGAAAATATGGGAAACAGGCGGAATTCTACTTTTTGGGCCGAAAAACGCAAAACATGAGGAACGATCAAGGCGGGGCGGTAACTATGGTTCCTTAGGTCGTATTTAATGGCCCGAAAAAGTTTTAGACGTTCCGAGTCTGGGGGGCCCGACCCACTCGGAAGGTGTGGGCGCACACGAAAATATGGGAATCGGGCGGAATTCTATTTTTTTCGCTTAAAAACACAAACAACTAGGAACGTTCATGGTGGGGCGGTGACTATGGTTTCTTAGATCGTATTTGATGTTCCGGAAAAATTTGAGGCGATCGGGGTCCGGGGGACCCTACCCATTGGGAAGGAGTGGGCTATTATAGCACACGAAAATATGGAAATCGGGCGGAATTCTAGTTTTTTGGCCGAATAATGCAAAGAATGAGGAACGATCATGGCTAGGAAGTGACTATGGTTCCTCAGATCTTATTTGATGGCCCGGAAAAAATTTAGGCGATCCGAGTCCGGGGGCCCAACCCACGCGGAAGGCGTGGGCAATAGCACACGAAAATATGGTAATCGCGCAGAAATCTAATTATTTTGGCAGAAAAATGCAAAAAACTAGGAACGATCATGGCGGGGCGGTGACTATGGTTCCATAGGTCGTATATAATGGTCCCAAAAAATTTTAAGCGATAGGGGTCCGGGGGTCCCGGGACCACTCGGAAGGACACGAAAATATGGGAATTGCGCGGAATTCAGTTGTTTGGCCGAAAAATGCAACAAATGAGGAACGATCATGGAAGGGAAGTTACTATGGTTCCTTTGGTCGTAATTGATGACCCGGAAATATTTTAGGCGATCGGGGTTCGTGGGTCCCGGGACCACTTGGAAGGTGTGGGCTATAGCACACAAAAATATGGGAATCAGGCGAAATTCTAGTTTTTTGGCCGAACAATGCAAAAAATGAGGAACGATCATGGCGGGGCGGTGACTATGGTTCCTTAGGTCATATTTGATGGCCCGAAAAAATTTTAGGCGGTCAGGGTCCGGGGGTCCCGGCCCACTCGGAAGGCGTGGGCAATAGCATACAACAATATGGTAATCGGGTGGAATTCTAGTTGTTTGGCCGAAAAACGCAAACTATGAGGAACGATCATGGAGGGGCAGTGACTATGGTTCCTTATGTCGTATTTGATGGCCCGGTAAAATGTTAGGCGATCGGGGTCCGAGGTTCCCGGGACCACTTGGAAGGCGTGGGTATAGCACACGAAAATATGAGAATCGGTCGGAATTCTAGTTGTTTTGCCGAAAAACGCAAAAATTGAGGAACGATCATGGTGAGGCAGTGACTATGGTTCCTTAGGTCATATTTGACGGCCTGGAAAAATTTTAGGTGATCCGGATCCGGGGGGCCCTACTCATTGGGAAGGCGTGGGCTATTATAGCACACAAAAATATGGGAATCGAGCGAAATTCTAATTGTTTGGCCGAAAATGCAAAACCTGAGGAACGATCATGGCGTGGAGGTGACTATGGTTACTTAGGTCTTATTTGATGGCCCGAAAAACATTTTGGTGATCCGAGTCCCGGGAAGGCGTGGGCTATAGCAGACGAAAATATGGGAATCAGGCGAAATTCTAGTTTTTTGGCCGAAAAATGCAAAATATGAGGAATGATCAGGGCGGGGTGGTGACTATGGTTTCTTAGGTCATATTTGGTCGAACGAAAAAATTTTAGGCGATCGGGGTCCGGAGACCACTTTGAAGGCGTGGGCTATAACACATGCAAATATGGGAAACGGGCGTAATTTTAATGTTTTGGCCGAAAAACGCAAAAAGTGAGGAACGATCAAGGCGGGGCGGTGACTATGGTTCCTTAGGTCGTATTTAATGACCTGAAAAAATTTTAGATGTTCCGAGTCCGGGGGGCCCGGCCCACTCGAAAGGTAGCACATGAAAAACGCAATAAATGAGGAACGATTATGGCAGGGCGGTGACTATGGTTCCTTAGGTCATATTTGGTGGTCCGAAAAAATTATAGGTGATCGGGCTCCGGGGGTCCCTACCCATTGGGAAGGCGTGGGTCCCGGGACCACATGGAAGGCTTGGGCTATAACACACGAAAATATGGGAATCGGGCAGAATTCTAGTTTTTTGGCCGTAAAATGCAAAAAATGAGGAACGATCATGGCGGGGCGGTGACTATGGTTCCTAAGGTCGTATTTGATAGCCCGGAAAATATTTAGGCATTCAGGGTCTGGGGGTTCCGGGACACTTGGAAGGCGTGGGCTATAGCACACTAAAATATGGGAATCAGGCGAAATTCTAGGTTGTTTCCCATAACATGCAAAAACATGTGCAACGATCATGAAGGGGCGGTGATTATGGTTCCTTAGATCGTATTTGTTGCCTCGGAAAAGTTTTAGGCAATCCGGCTCCAGGGGGCCCTACCCATTGGGAAGGCGTGGGCTATTATAGCACACGAAAATATGGAAATCTGGCGGAATTCTAGATTTTTTGCCGAAAACGCAAAAAATGAGGAACGATCATGGTGGGGCTTTGACTATGGTCCCTTAAGCCGTATTTGATGGCCCGGAAAAATGTTAGGTGATCGGGGTCCAGGGTTCTCGGGACCATTTGGAAGGCGTGGGCTGTAGCACACGAAAATATAGGAATCGGGCCGAATTCTAGTTTTTTGGCCGAAAAATGCAAAACATGAGGAATGGTCATGGCGGGGAGGTGACTATGGTTCCTTAGGTCTTATTGGATGGCCCGAAAATTTTTTAGGTGATCAGAGTCCGGGGGGCCCGGCTCACTCGGAAGGCATGATAGCACACGAAAATATGGGAATCGGGCGGAATTCTAGTTTTTTGGCCGAAAAATGCAAAAAATGAGGAACGATCATGGCGAGGCAGTGACTATGGTTCCTTAAGTCGTATTTGATGTCCTAGAAATATTTTAGGCGATCGGGGGTCCGGTGCGCCTAGGACCACTCGGAAGGTGTGGGCTATAGCGCACGAAAATATGGGAATCGCATGGAATTCTAGTTTTTTGGCCGAAAAATGCAAAAACTACGGAACGATCATGGCGGGGCTGTGACTATGGTTCCTTATGTTGTATTTGATGGCCCGGAAAAATTTTAGGCGATCGGGGTCCGGGGGTCCTGGGACCACTCGGAAGGCATGGGCTATAGCACACGAAAATATGGGAATCGGGCGGAATTCTAGTATTTTGGCCGAAAAAGGCAAAAAATGAGGAACGATCATGGCGGGGCGGTGACTATGGTTCCTTAGGTCGTATTCTGTCTCTTATACACATCTACGATCATAGAGGGGCGGTGACTATGGTTCCTTAGGTCGTATTTAATGGCCCTGAAAAATTTTAGACGTTCCGAGTCCGGGGGGCCCGGCCCACTCGGAAGGTGTGGGTTATAACACTAGAAAATATGGGAATCAGGTGAAATTCTTATTTTTTGGCCGAAAAATGCAAAAACTACGGAACGATCATGGCGGGGCGGTGACTATGGTTCCTTAGGTCGTATTTAATGGCCCTGAAAAATTTTAGACGTTCCGAGTCCGGGGGGCCCGGCCCACTCGGAAGGTGTGGGTTATAACACAAGAAAATATGGGAATCAGGTGAAATTCTTATTTTTTGGCCGAAAAATGAAAAACATGAGGAAGCGGTGACTATGGTTTCTTAGGTCATATTTGTTGGCACGGAAATATTTTAGGCGATCGGGGTCCGGGGGTCCCGAGAGCACTTGGAAGGCGTGGGCTATAGCACACGAAAATATGGGAATCTGGCGGAATTCTAGTTTTTTGGCCGAAAAACGCAAAAGGTGAGGAACGATCAGGGCGGGGTGGTGACTATGGTTCCTTAGGTCATATTTAATGGCCCGGAAAACTTTTAGGCGTTCCGAGTCCGGGGTGACCGGCCCACTCGGAAGGTGTGGGCTATAACACACGACAATGTGGGAATCGGGTGAAATTCTTGTTCTTTTTGGCCGTAAAATGCAGAAAATGAGGAACGGTCTTGGCAGGGCGGTGACTATGGTTCTTAAGGTCGTATTTGATGAACAGGAAAAATGTTAGGCGATCCGAGTTCGGGGGGCCTGACCCACTGGGAAGGTGTGGGCTATAGCTAACGAAAATATGGGAATCGGGCGGAATTGTAGTTTTTTTGCCGTAAAGTTGTAAAAATGTGTAAAGGTCATGGCTGAGCGGTGACTATGGTTCCTTAGGTCGTATTTAATGGCCCGAAAAAAATTTAGGGGATCCGGTTCCAGGGGCCCCTACCCACTGGGGAGGCGTGGGCTATAGCAAACGAAAATATAAAAATCAGGTGAAATTCTAGTTTTTTGGACGAAAAACGCTAAAAATGAGGAACGATCATGGCGGGGCAGTGACTATGGTTCCTTAGGTTGTATTTGATAGCCCAGAAAAATTTTAGGATATCGGGGTTCGGGGGTCCAGATACCATTTGGAAGGCGTGGGCTGCACACGAAAATATGGGAATTGGGCGGAATTCTAGTTTTTTGGCCTTAAAATGCAAGAAATGAGGGCTGATCATGGTGGGGCGGTGACGATGGTTCCTTAGGTCGTATTTGATGGCCCGTAAAAATTTTAGGCGATCGGGGTCTAGGGGTCCCGGGATCACTTGGAAGGCGTGGGCTATAGCACACAAAAATATGGGAATCGGGCGGAATTATAGGTGTTTTTGACCGTAAAACGCAAAACAACGAGGAACGGTCATGTCAGGGCGGCGACTATGGTTCTTTAGGTTGAATTTGATGGCCCAAAAAATTTTTAGGCGATCCGGCTCTGGGGGCCCTACTCATTGGGAAGGCGTGGGCTATTATAGCACACGAAAATATGGGAATCGGGCGGAATTTTAGTTTTTTTGTAGTAAAATTCAAAAAATAAGGAACGATCATGGTGGGGCGCTGAATCTGGTTCCTTAGGTCGTATTGGATGGGCCGGAACAATTTTAGCCGATCGGGGTCCGGCAGTCCCGGGTCCACTTGGAACGCGTGGGCTATAGCACACGAAAATATGAAAATCGGGCAGAAATCTAGTTTTTTGGCCGTAAAATACAAAAAATGAGGAACGATCATGGAGGGGCGGTGACTATGGTTCTTTCGGTCGTATTTGATAGCCTGGAAAATAATTAGGCGATCGGGATCTGGGGGTTCCGGGACCACTTGGAAGGCGTGGGCTATAGCACATGAAAATATGGGAATTAGGCAAAATTCTAGGTTTTTTGCCGTAACATGCAAAAAATGTGGAACGATCATGGCGGGGTGGTGATTATGGTTTCTTAGGTCATATTTGATGGCCCGGAAAAATTTTAGGCGATCGGGGTACGGGGGTCCCGGGACCACTTTGAAGGCGTGGGCGCTCACGAAAATATAGGAATCGGGCGGAATTCTAGTTCTTTGGCCGTAAAATGCAAAAAATGAGGAAAGGTCATGGCGGGGCGGTGACTATGGTTCCTTAGGTCATATTTGATGGCCCAGAAAAATTTTAGGCAATCCGGCTCCGGGGGGCCCTACCCATTGGGAAGGCGTGAGCTATTATAGCACACGAAAATATGGGAATCGGGCGGAATTCTAGTTTTTTTGTCCGAAAAATGCACAAAATGGGGAACGATCATGGCGGGGAGGTGACTATGGTTCCTTAGGTCTTATTTGATTGCTCAAAAAACATTTAGGTGATCCGAGTCCGGGGGCCCGGCCCACTCGGAAGGCGTGGGCAATAGTACACGCAAATATGGGAATCGGGTGGAATTCTAGTTTTTTGGCCGAACAATGCAAATTATGAGGAACGATCAGGGCGGGGCGGTGACTATGGTTTCTTAGGTCATATTTGATGGCCCGGGAAAATTTTAGGCGATCGGGGTCCGGAGGTCCCGGGACCACTTTGAAGGCGTGGGCTATAGCACACGAAAATATGGTAATCGGGCGTAATTCTAATATTTGGACGAAAAATGCAAAAAGTGAGGAACGATCAAGGCAGGGCAGTGACTATGGTTCCTCAGGTCGTAGTTAATGGCTCGGAAAATTTTTAGACATTCCGAGTCCGGGGGGTTCCACCCACTCGGAAGGTGTGGGCTATAGCACACGAAAATATGAGAATCGGGCGGAATTCTAGTTTTTTCGCTGAAAAATGCAAACAACTAGGAACGTTCATGGCGGGGCGGTGACTATGGTTCCTTAGGTCGTATTTAATGGCCCGAAAAAAATTTAGGGGATCCG
>AWOL01S0033515.1:0-14984 GCA_000715115.1 Nicotiana otophora
AGGCAAGCCGATTTTTCAAAATACTTCAAATGTTTCACAAAATAAATCAAAAGCTTGATATGACAGAGTTTTCATAAAGACAAGAGTTAAAGTCATAATACAACGTAGAAAAATAGCCCCAAACATCGGATTGTCACCAAATCATGAGCATCTAAATAAACCATCTAAGAAACAGTGTCTACAAGAGTCTGATGCCAATACGGAAAAGAAAGATAATAAGAAAGGAGAGACAAGGAATGCGAATGCCGGCAGCTACCTTGTGAATCTCTGATACTCAACCACACACGAGCTCAACGTCCTCCGTGACCAGATACACCTGGATCTGCACATGAAGTGCATGGTGTAGCATGAGTACAACCAACTCAATAAGTAACAAAAAATAAATAAGAAACTGAGAAGGTAGTGACGAGCTACACAAATACAATTCATTTCAGAAATTTCAGCAATGAAAGTGGACATGATTCAATTCTGGCAATATAAGTTAAGTCAATTGTACATTTACTAAGTTCAGATAAACCGATACAATATTTTCCAGAAGTTCAGAACAATAACATAATTCAGCTAAGTGCAGCAACAAATGAAACAAATGCAACCTCTCAGGGTATCAATCATTCAAGCTCTCAATAGCTCAAACACTCGGCTCTAGGCCCAAGCGTTATATCGTTGCGGTGTGCAGCCCGACCCAATCATACAAGTAGCCATAAGGCTCGTTCGGCGTGCACCCCGATCCACAGTCCAAATATAGCCATAAGGCTCGTTGTGGCGTGCAACCGGTCCATATACACTCGCATAGCTCACAGTTCGGCACTCAGTCACTAACCTCTCCAACCCTCTCGGGCTCTCAGAAATCATACAAATCGTCCCAAAAGAGATAATAACAAGTATCCACAAGAAAACAAGAGGAAACGGAGATATGACACGCAAGTAAAACTATGATTTAGTACAAGACAGCAAATAGCAGCTAATTCAACAAGAACCCGACCGATGAGGATCCCAACAGTGATATCATATGGCCTAAGCATGGTTTCAAACATGAATTAGAGTCAAATTTCTTGAAGGCAGGGGGAACATGTAATTAACGATAAGTTATTCGACTTTACAGTCTCACGGGACATACCAAGTCACAATCCCCCATGGTGCACGCCCACACGCCCGTCTCCTAGCATGTGCTTTACCTCCAAAATAATCACATCATACTAAAACCCCAGGTTTCATACCCTCAGGACCAGATTTAAAACTATTACTTACCTTAAATCGCGCAAACTCCTACTCCGAAATGCTTTTGCCCCTTGAATCAGTCTTAGAACGCCCAGAATCTAGCCACAAGAAGTAAAATACAATTAATATAGGCTAAAGGAATCAATTCCATAAGAAAAACACTAAATATAAGCCAAAATCCGAAATTTAATCATCCAGATCCCCAAAATTCACTCTCCAATTCCCTAGCCCTAAACCCCCAAATTTCACCTCAAAAACTCACCAACTAGGTGTAAAATCAGTGGGGTAACATCATTATTGAAGATAAATGGACACAAAGAGATTACCAGTAATCACTTCAAAATCCCTCTAAAAGTCCTCCAAAATCCGAGCTCAAAGTGGTGAAAATGGTGAAAAATCTCGAAGTCCCGTATTTATATGTTCTGCCCAGGCCTTTCGCACCTGCAGCCTCTTATCCGCACCTTCAGAACAGCTTCTATGGAATTCACTTAAATCACTGGGCTGGCACCTGCGCTCCAGGTCTCGCACCTACGGAGGCGCTTCTGCGGAAACAGCCTTCCCTCACTACTCCGCATCTGCGGAGCCCTCCTCGCATTTGCGGGATCGCAGATGCGCACTTTCCTTCGCATATGCACTTACCCAAAGCCAGCCCCATCTATGCATCTGCGTAGTCCCTGCCATTCCTGCGGCATCGTACCTGCGTCTAGCACCCTCGCAGGTGCGATCACACCAGCAACAAACCAAACTTCACCAGTCCTCAACTTCCATTCCAAGTCCGTTAATCACCCTAAATCAACCTGAGGCCCCCGAGACCTCAACCAAACATACCAACACATCTTAAAACATCATACGGACTTAGTCAAATCTTCCAATCACCTGCAACAGCATCAAAAATACGAATTACACACAGATTCAAGCCTATTAAACTTCGAAATTTCCAAATTCTACCAACGGCGCTGAAACCTATCAAATCACGTTTGATTGACCTCAAATTTTGCACACAAGTCATATTCAACAATACGAACCTATTCCAACTTCCAGAATCAGAATCCGACCCCGATATCAAAAGTGCACTTCCGGTCAAAATCTCCAAAAATTCGACTTTCGTCATTTCAAGCCTAAATCAGCTACAGACCTTCAATTCATAGCCTATTCACGCTCCTAAGTCCAAAATCACCCAATGGAGCTAACGGAACCGACGGAACTCAAATCCGGAGTCGTCTACACATAAGTCGACATCCAATTGACTTTTCTAACTTAAGCTTTCAATTAATAGACTAAGTGTCTCAACTCACTCTGAATCCTCTCTGGATCCGAACCAACTACCCGATAAGTCATAAAGCAATAGTGAAGTATATAAATGAGCAGAAAAAAGGGGGAACGGGGCTAGAACTCTCGAAACGGCCTGCCGAGTCATTACATCCTCCCCCTCTAAACAAACGTTCATCCTCGAATGGGGCTAGAAACATACCTCAAGTCTCAAATGGGTATGGATATGTGCTTTGCATCTCTCGCTTGGTCTCCCAAGTATCCTCCTTAACCGGCTGACCTCTCCACTGCACCTTTACTGAAGCTATATCCTTTGATCTCAACTTCCGAACCTGCCGGCCCAGAATAGCCACCGGCTTCACATCATAAGTCAAATCACCATCCAAGGAAACCCTGCTGAAATCCAAAGCATGAGACGGATTGCCGATGTACTTTCGGAGCATAGAAACATGAAATACTGAATGCACACTCGACAAGTTAGGTGGCAAGGCAAGCTTTTAATCCATCTCCCCAATCCTCTGAAGTACCTCAAAAGGCCTAATGAACCGAGGGATCAACTTGCCCTTCTTCCCGAACCTCATAATACCCTTCATGGGTGAAACCTTCAGCAGAACCTTCTCCCCAATCATGTAAGACACATCACGGACCTTCCTGTCGGCATAGCTCTTCTGCCTAGACTGCGCCATGCGAAGCCACTACTGAATCAATTTAACCTTGTCCAATGTATCTTGAACCAAATCAGTACCCAATAGCCTAGCCTCACCCGGCTCAAACCAACCCACCGGAGATCTACACAGTCTCCCATATAAAGTCTCATATGGAGCCATCTGAATGCTCGATTGGTAGTTATTATTGTAAGCAAACTCCGCGAGTGGCAGAAATTGTTCCCATGAGCCCCCAAAATCAATGACACACGCACGTAGCATATCATCCAATATCTGAATAGTGTGCTCGGACTGCCCATCCATCTGAGGGTGAAATGTTGTACTCAACTGAACCTTTGTACCTAATTCTCACTAATCTGCTATCCAAAACTGTGATGTAAATTGTGTGCCAAGAGTTGTTCCTAAACCTTTGAATCACTATTCCACCTTACCATGCACATACACAGGGGTGATCCCATGTCTCCTATTCCATATAGGCCTGACAACACAACACAATTGATAATCATTACTTTAACCTTAGTCCGTAAAACTTATAACACAATTTCCAACATCCAGAATTTCTTACAAGACCCGAGTCTCACATCTACGCATTGTATGAGTTTCACCAAGCTGTATCAAGACATAAACATAACCCCAGGTATAATCGCATAACATACTACACAACTCGCATACTCGCAACACCATTCTCGATCACCGTAACTACTCAAACCAACCAAGTACTAGTAGAAAAACCCCGCATTCAACTGAACCTCATTTCACAACCTGCGTACACCACCGATAATGAAACAAACATACAGGAACTCACAACCACTAACCAAATCAATAGGTCGTGGAGCTTCATTCATTCAACAAGTACCATAGCCAATTATTTAAGCCGAATTGTAAATTATTCTCCCAAACACGTTGTAGTCAAACTTGATAGTACCCATTCTAGGTCCAATGACCTTATATTATTGAACATAACTATTCAACAGACATGCCACACCAATATAATTCAAGCCACAAACTGCACAATCTGTGTAACCAAAAATGGAAAATGTCTCAAAGAAGAGAGCCGTTTTGCAGGTTCAACAAGAACCACCACAGCAGCAATGTTATGAGCTCATCTCATATAGTAGAACCAAGACACGCGAATCTAATAACGATAGCCAAATCTCTCATAACTCACATTAACATCACCCGCATGGACAACTCACGTGCTATAGTATCAATATCTGGACCCACACGGACAACTCACGTGCCAATAATATCAGTACATAGATCTGCACACATAACTCACGTGCCAATAACATAATCCATATGGCATGGTCATAGGCCTTCGGTCCAAGCATATCATACAGGAGCAATCAAATAAGTACACATATACATGATAAATGAAATAAGATTCACATGCTCCTGGACTGGTATAAATAACACGCCATAGAGTAGGCATGTGCAAAGTGTGCTATCACAACTCAAATTGGTTGGCTAACAGAGAAATAGTAACTATCCAGTTTATTCAGGGAATCAGCCTCTTTGTAACCTCAAGTATAGCCTAGATAGTTCTCAACAAAGGTACGAATACGAGAAACATTATAACTTTACGCTTAACAGTCAACTCTAGGCAGATCATAGCCTAAGCATTCATTCGAGCATGAATACTTGCTTTGATGCCCGCACAGGGGCTCAAACCCCACATATATGCGCACTCATAGTGCGTAGCTATCACAAATAATTAGCGCAACTAGTGCCTCCACTAAGTTTAAATAAAACACTCACCTCAAGCAGGCCGCAACCCTGAAACAATATGCTTCGGAGAACTCCCAGTCTCCAAATTCATAGAAAACATGAACCACCATAACTGATCCAACTCCAACACTCGAATGCCTAACGTATCTTTATTGCACCATCATCCCACGAGGAATACTTTCATAATTCTTTCATGCCACATAGCAATAATTTAAATGTCAATAGTCTATCAACCAGGTGAGTATCGCAATACCAATGAACATCTATAAGTCAAAACACAATGCGCCTACTGAAATGCGCACCTTTCTCAAGGATTATCGAGCAGCTATAGCATTCATGTAAACATCTGAAATTGACCATTCTGTCCATAATTCGTGATCTTTCTTTTAAGACTGAACTTCCACCTTGTACATGTAAATCTTAATCCCGCACAACATACCACATCTATCATGCCATCATGTGACAAGCACAAGAATCTCGTTATCAACTTTGGGTAACTAGAAAATTACATACTCGGTTATTTAGAAACCTTCTTCTTGCTTCCTTCCAGGAGAAAATCACAATACACAACATGTTTCTCACACCGGTAGAAAATATCCAGGTCAAACCATGGTAGAAACCATCAAGAACACTTTAAAATCCATTTTCACCTAATCAAGACATCAAAACTAATTCCTATGACTCGACCAAGCCACGCAGGTCACCAAACTCAAGAATATTGCCACCAAAATATTTGTGGAGCCTCACCATATTATAATTACCCTCAAGTTGACACTTCTCCTTGTCGAAACACAATGATCCTACCCAAAGCTCACTACAAGACATCCTAACATAAAATGACATCGCCCTAAGGCCCATAAGCCATTGTATTCTTCTTAAGTACCACAAAGTACCACAACTGAAACACCCACTTTGCTCAATTCCAAATTGCACCTCCCAAACGGGCCTAAAGACACGTGCCCCCTTAGCACAACACCAACCAAAGAAGTAACCCAGTCTTAATATCACCAATCAAATTCATTCTTCGTGCGCACTACATTCTTCAAAATAACAACTTATTCATTTCATGATTTTCATATTTTTTTCCATAAAGTGCAATGTAGCCCGTATTCAAGAATTTCATTACTCGAGCCATCTTCAATCTCAACCTCTGCAAGTCATAACTAATCCACAAGTATGCCCCGGGCAAAAATCAATACAACACATAATCGTGCAATCAAATCTTAGATAGCAGACTCCCCCACTTGGCTCAAAGCCATATAATAAAACATCTGAAAACTCATCATACTCATACTCTACTATTTTCATAATCCCCCAATCGATTCAACGAAAATGCTTCACGAGCTCAGGTAACACAAACCATAAAGTACCTCAATCATACGCTAAGCTCACATTTATTCTCTTGACAGTCAAGTCAACTTTCTCACCCAGATTCAAGTTCAAATCTCAACACATACACTCCGTTGGTAGAATAGAAAATCTCCCGCTTGACATTTTAAGGAACACACCTACATTGATTACTCTGCAAGAGATAACCCCCTACTTAGCCTCAAATTGGCATATTATTATACCCTTTCGCAGCCACAATTACTACGCAAGCACTTAATCTTCCTGAGTCCAAACTCATTAACAAGACATGGGAATTTGATTTGTTCCACAACTAATCAACTTTAGAGATCCTTCAATACACTCACAACTTGACACTATATGTCAAATCAAGACAGAAATCAAATACCACATAACAAAGTCTTGAGTCACAAGTAAACTTTATTCATCACATTCAACCCGTCTGAACACATCCCGCAGTCACATCATACTCATCAAATAGAAATTCAACCATACATCGAGCCACAATTTTCCACTCAGAGGGACACTGCTGATCACATGAGTCCAAACTCACAAGTTCTCAGAACTAAAACTACCGAACTTAAGTTGCAATCTAACCCTGGCCTCAAGTCCTCCAGACTGCCCATCACCAAAACACAGAATGCTGATCTCGAACCTCATTCATGAAATCACATGCTGGTGATGCACAACTGATACCGAATGCTCACATGAGCACACGAATGCATGGAAGGAATTCAACGAAATCCGGAATTCACTTTAAAACTTGACAGTGGGCCCCACGCCTCAAATCTCGGAAATATTATGAAATCCGAATACCCATTATGAGATGAGTCCAACCATATAAAAATTATCAAATTCCGATGTCAAATGGATCTTCAAATCTTAAATTTTCATTTTTGGAATATTTTATAAAAATCTGATTTTCCTCCCAAACGTTCACGGATTCATGATATAAACAGTATGGAATCATGAAATATAATCAATATAGGATAAGGAATACTTACCCCAATGTTTTCTCGTAAACATCGCCCAAGAATCGCCTTACCCGAGCTTAAAAATGGAAAATGGTGGAAAATGGGACGAATCCCATTTTCTAGAACTTAAGTTTTGTTTGCCTAGGTTTTTACCCTATGCGATCGCGGACAATGATTCGCGACCACAGAGCACATTTTTAGGCTGCGCAGATTTTGATCTACGCAAATACGGAAAAGCTTATACGAACGCGAAGAGCCATTTCCCAGCCTTACGCGATCGCGGACGGTTGAATGCGGTCGCAATGCACAAATCGCGTGCTACAACTTCTGCCTCACTCCTTCTTTGCGAACGCGGCTTTGCCCACGTGTTCACGATGAATTAGCTTATCCAACTGTGCGATCTCATAGTACAAATTTCCATCAGTGCTCAACAAGCCTTTGCAATCGCGGATGAAGCCACGCGATCGCGATTAAAGAAACCAGAACTGGAAATACCAGATTTTTCCAAGTTCGAAATCATCCCGTAGAATATCTGAAACTCACCTGAGCCCTCGGGGCTCCAAACCAAACATGCACCCAACTCCTAAAACATCNGGCTAGAAACATACCTCAAGTCTCAAATGGGTATGGATATGTGCTTTGCATCTCTCGCTTGGTCTCCCAAGTATCCTCCTTAACCGGCTGACCTCTCCACTGCACCTTTACTGAAGCTATATCCTTTGATCTCAACTTCCGAACCTGCCGGCCCAGAATAGCCACCGGCTTCACATCATAAGTCAAATCACCATCCAAGGAAACCCTGCTGAAATCCAAAGCATGAGACGGATTGCCGATGTACTTTCGGAGCATAGAAACATGAAATACTGAATGCACACTCGACAAGTTAGGTGGCAAGGCAAGCTTTTAATCCATCTCCCCAATCCTCTGAAGTACCTCAAAAGGCCTAATGAACCGAGGGATCAACTTGCCCTTCTTCCCGAACCTCATAATACCCTTCATGGGTGAAACCTTCAGCAGAACCTTCTCCCCAATCATGTAAGACACATCACGGACCTTCCTGTCGGCATAGCTCTTCTGCCTAGACTGCGCCATGCGAAGCCACTACTGAATCAATTTAACCTTGTCCAATGTATCTTGAACCAAATCAGTACCCAATAGCCTAGCCTCACCCGGCTCAAACCAACCCACCGGAGATCTACACAGTCTCCCATATAAAGTCTCATATGGAGCCATCTGAATGCTCGATTGGTAGTTATTATTGTAAGCAAACTCCGCGAGTGGCAGAAATTGTTCCCATGAGCCCCCAAAATCAATGACACACGCACGTAGCATATCATCCAATATCTGAATAGTGTGCTCGGACTGCCCATCCATCTGAGGGTGAAATGTTGTACTCAACTGAACCTTTGTACCTAATTCTCACTAATCTGCTATCCAAAACTGTGATGTAAATTGTGTGCCAAGAGTTGTTCCTAAACCTTTGAATCACTATTCCACCTTACCATGCACATACACAGGGGTGATCCCATGTCTCCTATTCCATATAGGCCTGACAACACAACACAATTGATAATCATTACTTTAACCTTAGTCCGTAAAACTTATAACACAATTTCCAACATCCAGAATTTCTTACAAGACCCGAGTCTCACATCTACGCATTGTATGAGTTTCACCAAGCTGTATCAAGACATAAACATAACCCCAGGTATAATTGCATAACATACTACACAACTCGCATACTCGCAACACCATTCTCGATCACCGTAACTACTCAAACCAACCAAGTACTAGTAGAAAAACCCCGCATTCAACTGAACCTCATTTCACAACCTGCGTACACCACCGATAATGAAACAAACATACAGGAACTCACAACCACTAACCAAATCAATAGGTCGTGGAGCTTCATTCATTCAACAAGTACCATAGCCAATTATTTAAGCCGAATTGTAAATTATTCTCCCAAACACGTTGTAGTCAAACTTGATAGTACCCATTCTAGGTCCAATGACCTTATATTATTGAACATAACTATTCAACAGACATGCCACACCAATATAATTCAAGCCACAAACTGCACAATCTGTGTAACCAAAAATGGAAAATGTCTCAAAGAAGAGAGCCGTTTTGCAGGTTCAACAAGAACCACCACAGCAGCAATGTTATGAGCTCATCTCATATAGTAGAACCAAGACACGCGAATCTAATAACGATAGCCAAATCTCTCATAACTCACATTAACATCACCCGCATGGACAACTCACGTGCTATAGTATCAATATCTGGACCCACACGGACAACTCACGTGCCAATAATATCAGTACATAGATCTGCACACATAACTCACGTGCCAATAACATAATCCATATGGCATGGTCATAGGCCTTCGGTCCAAGCATATCATACAGGAGCAATCAAATAAGTACACATATACATGATAAATGAAATAAGATTCACATGCTCCTGGACTGGTATAAATAACACGCCATAGAGTAGGCATGTGCAAAGTGTGCTATCACAACTCAAATTGGTTGGCTAACAGAGAAATAGTAACTATCCAGTTTATTCAGGGAATCAGCCTCTTTGTAACCTCAAGTATAGCCTAGATAGTTCTCAACAAAGGTACGAATACGAGAAACATTATAACTTTACGCTTAACAGTCAACTCTAGGCAGATCATAGCCTAAGCATTCATTCGAGCATGAATACTTGCTTTGATGCCCGCACAGGGGCTCAAACCCCACATATATGCGCACTCATAGTGCGTAGCTATCACAAATAATTAGCGCAACTAGTGCCTCCACTAAGTTTAAATAAAACACTCACCTCAAGCAGGCCGCAACCCTGAAACAATATGCTTCGGAGAACTCCCAGTCTCCAAATTCATAGAAAACATGAACCACCATAACTGATCCAACTCCAACACTCGAATGCCTAACGCATCTTTATTGCACCATCATCCCACGAGGAATACTTTCATAATTCTTTCATGCCACATAGCAATAATTTAAATGTCAATAGTCTATCAACCAGGTGAATATCACAATACCAATGAACATCTATAAGTCAAAACACAATGCGCCTACTGAAATGCGCACCCTTCTCAAGGATTATCGAGCAGCTATAGCATTCATCTAAACATCTGAAATTGACCATTCTGTCCATAATTCGTGATCTTTCTTTTAAGACTGAACTTCCACCTTGTACATGTAAATCTTAATCCCGCACAACATACCACATCTATCATGCCATCATGTGACAAGCACAAGAATCTCGTTATCAACTTTGGGTAACTAGAAAATTACATACTCGGTTATTTAGAAACCTTCTTCTTGCTTCCTTCCAGGAGAAAATCACAATACACAACATGTTTCTCACACCGGTAGAAAATATCCAGGTCAAACCATGGTAGAAACCATCAAGAACACTTTAAAATCCATTTTCACCTAATCAAGACATCAAAACTAATTCCTATGACTCGACCAAGCCACGCAGGTCACCAAACTCAAGAATATTGCCACCAAAATATTTGTGGAGCCTCACCATATTATAATTACCCTCAAGTTGACACTTCTCCTTGTCGAAACACAATGATCCTACCCAAAGCTCACTACAAGACATCCTAACATAAAATGACATCGCCCTAAGGCCCATAAGCCATTGTATTCTTCTTAAGTACCACAACTGAAACACCCACTTTGCTCAATTCCAAATTGCACCTCCCAAACGGGCCTAAAGACACATGCCCCCTTAGCACAACACCAACCAAAGAAGTAACCCAGTCTTAATATCACCAATCAAATTCATTCTTCGTGCGCACTACATTCTTCAAAATAACAACTTATTCATTTCATGATTTTCATATTTTTTTCCATAAAGTGCAATGTAGCCCGTATTCAAGAATTTCATTACTCGAGCCATCTTCAATCTCAACCTCTGCAAGTCATAACTAATCCACAAGTATGCCCCGGGCAAAAATCAATACAACACATAATCGTGCAATCAAATCTTAGATAGCAGACTCCCCCACTTGGCTCAAAGCCATATAATAAAACATCTGAAAACTCATCATACTCATACTCTACTATTTTCATAATCCCCCAATCGATTCAACGAAAATGCTTCACGAGCTCAGGTAACACAAACCATAAAGTACCTCAATCATACGCTAAGCTCACATTTATTCTCTTGACAGTCAAGTCAACTTTCTCACCCAGATTCAAGTTCAAATCTCAACACATACACTCCGTTGGTAGAATAGAAAATCTCCCGCTTGACATTTTAAGGAACACACCTACATTGATTACTCTGCAAGAGATAACCCCCTGCTTAGCCTCAAATTGGCATATTATTATACCCTTTCGCAGCCACAATTACTACGCAAGCACTTAATCTTCCTGAGTCCAAACTCATTAACAAGACATGGGAATTTGATTTGTTCCACAACTAATCAACTTTAGAGATCCTTCAATACACTCACAACTTGACACTATATGTCAAATCAAGACAGAAATCAAATACCACATAACAAAGTCTTGAGTCACAAGTAAACTTTATTCATCACATTCAACCCGTCTGAACACATCCCGCAGTCACATCATACTCATCAAATAGAAATTCAACCATACATCGAGCCACAATTTTCCACTCAGAGGGACACTGCTGATCACATGAGTCCAAACTCACAAGTTCTCAGAACTAAAACTACCGAACTTAAGTTGCAATCTAACCCTGGCCTCAAGTCCTCCAGACTGCCCATCACCAAAACACAGAATGCTGATCTCGAACCTCATTCATGAAATCACATGCTGGTGATGCACAACTGATACCGAATGCTCACATGAGCACACGAATGCATGGAAGGAATTCAACGAAATCCGGAATTCACTTTAAAACTTGACAGTGGGCCCCACGCCTCAAATCTCGGAAATATTATGAAATCCGAATACCCATTATGAGATGAGTCCAACCATATAAAAATTATCAAATTCCGATGTCAAATGGATCTTCAAATCTTAAATTTTCATTTTTGGAATATTTTATAAAAATCTGATTTTCCTCCCAAACGTTCACGGATTCATGATATAAACAGTATGGAATCATGAAATATAATCAATATAGGATAAGGAATACTTACCCCAATGTTTTCTCGTAAACATCGCCCAAGAATCGCCTTACCCGAGCTTAAAAATGGAAAATGGTGGAAAATGGGACGAATCCCATTTTCTAGAACTTAAGTTTTGTTTGCCTAGGTTTTTACCCTATGCGATCGCGGACAATGATTCGCGACCACAGAGCACATTTTTAGGCTGCGCAGATTTTGATCTACGCAAATACGGAAAAGCTTATACGAACGCGAAGAGCCATTTCCCAGCCTTACGCGATCGCGGACGGTTGAATGCGGTCGCAATGCACAAATCGCGTGCTACAACTTCTGCCTCACTCCTTCTTTGCGAACGCGGCTTTGCCCACGTGTTCACGATGAATTAGCTTATCCAACTGTGCGATCTCATAGTACAAATTTCCATCAGTGCTCAACAAGCCTTTGCAATCGCGGATGAAGCCACGCGATCGCGATTAAAGAAACCAGAACTGGAAATACCAGATTTTTCCAAGTTCGAAATCATCCCGTAGAATATCTGAAACTCACCTGAGCCCTCGGGGCTCCAAACCAAACATGCACCCAACTCCTAAAACATCATACGAACTTGCTTTCTCTATCAAATCGCTAAAATAACACCTAGAACTACGAATCATATACCAAATCAAAGGAAATTTTCAGGAAAACTTTAAAACTTATATTTTTACAACCGGACGTCTGAATCACGTCAAATGAACTCCGTTTCTCACCAAATTCGGCAGACAAGTCATAAATATTATAGTGGACCTATATTAGCTTCCAGAACCAAAATACGGACCCGGTGTCAATAAATCCAACATCAGTAAATTCTTAAAATTCATTAAGCTTTCAAACTTTTAATTTTTCATCAAAATTCCATATCTCGGGCTACGGACCTCGGAATTAAATTTCGGGCATACACCCAAGTTCCGAATTACAATACAGATCTACCGAAACTGTAAAAATACCGATCCGAGTCCGTTTGCTCAAAATATTGACCAAAGTCAACTCAGTTGAGTTTTAAAGTTCTATTTCACATTTTAATCCATTTTTCACATAAACACTTTTCGAAAAATTATATGGACTGCGTACGCAAGTCGAGGAATGATAAATAGTGCTTTCGAGGTCTTAGAACATACAATTAATTATATAATTTAAAGATGACATTTTGGGTTATCACATTCTTCACCTCTAAAACAAACGTTCGTCCTCGAACGGAGTTAGAAAAAGTACCTGAGGTGGAGAAAAGATGTGGATATTTACTCTGCATGTCCGACTTGGACTCCCAGGTAGATGCCTCTACCGGCTGACCTCTTCATTGCACCTGAACTGAAGGATAACTCTTAGACCTTAACTGTCGGACCTACCGGGCTAGAATAGCCACTGGCTCCTCCTCGTAAGTCAAATCCTTGTCCCATTGGACTGAGCTGAAATCTAACACATGTGACGAATCACCATAATATTTCTGGAGCATAGACACATGGAACACCGGATGAACCTCTGATAAATTAGGTGGTAATGCAAGCCTGTAGGCTACTTCACCCACCCTTTCAAGAATTTCTAAGGGTCCAATATACCTAGGGCTCAACTTGCCCTTGTTTCCGAACCTCACTACATTTTTCATAGGTGAAACCCGGAGTAATATTCTTTCTCCAACCATGAATGTAATATCACTAATTTTACGGTCAGCATAACTCTTTTTCCTAGACTGAGCTGTGCAAAGTCGATCCTGAATCAAGGCATCCTGTACCAAATCGGTACCCAACAACCGAGCCTCTCCCGGTTCAAACCATCCAACTGGCGAACGACGTCGCCTTCTGTATAATGCCTCATATAGAGCCATATGAATACTCGACTGATAGCTATTATTATAAGCAAACTCCACAAGTGGAAGGAATTGATCCCAAGAAACTCCAAAGTCTATAACACAAACGCGAAGCATATCTTCCCATATCTGAATAGTGTGCGCCGACTGTCCGTCCATCTGTGGATGAAATATTGTACTCAACTCAACCCTCGTGCCTAATTCACGTTGTACAACCCTCCAGAAGTGTGAGGTAAATTGCGTACCTCGATCTGAAATAATAGACACGGGCACACCGTGTAGGCGGACAATCTCACGAATGTAAATTTCCACTAACCTCTCTGAAGAATAGGTAACTACCACTAGAATGAAATGTGCTGACTTAGTTAACCTGTCCACAATGACCCAAACTGTGTCAAATTTTCTCTGAGTGTATGGGAGTCCAACAACGAAATCCATAGTGATTTGCTCCCATTTCCACTCAGGAATTTCTAACTTCTGAAGCAAACCACCAGGTCTCTGATGCTCGTACTTAACTTACGGACAATTCAGACACCGAGCTACATATGCAACTATATCCTTTTTCATTCTCCTCCACCAATAATGTTGCCGCAAATCTTGATACATTTTGGCGATACCCGGATGAATAGAATACCTGGAACTGTGTGCCTCTTCAAGTATTAATTCACTAAGACCGTCAATATTAGGCACACAAACACGACCCTGCATTCATAGAACTCTATCTTCCCCTATAGCAACCTATTTGGCATCACCGTGTTGCACTGTGCCCTTGTGGACAAGTAAATGAGGATCATCATACTGCCTCTCTCTGATGCGCTCATATAAAGAATACCGAG
>AWOL01S0033516.1:0-13879 GCA_000715115.1 Nicotiana otophora
TTCTTGTACGAATCTTGTGGGTCCTCATCTGTTTGTTAAATGGTGCGATGTGTTGTGTGAGTCCTCTGTTATAGGATTGGCGCAATGTTATTATCTGAATCATGATTGTTCGACTTTTATTTTGGACGAGTGTGGTGAAAATGTGAAGTGATCGAAGTGCCCTAACTGCAAGAGGTTATTTTGCTTTCACTGCAAGCTTC
Source organism: Nicotiana otophora (assembly GCA_000715115.1). Taxonomy (NCBI): domain Eukaryota; kingdom Viridiplantae; phylum Streptophyta; class Magnoliopsida; order Solanales; family Solanaceae; genus Nicotiana; species Nicotiana otophora. The sequence goes on from AWOL01S0033516.1 coordinate 201, forward strand.
CATGGCACACTGGGTTACGCTATGAAGAAAGTGGGGGACTAAGGGACGAAAATAATATCGCTTTACGTGTGTTTACTAAGAGTAAAAGGTGGAAGAGGTGTCCTCACAATCGCCACTTTGTTGATGTCACGGCCCAAAATTCCACCATAGGCGTCATGATGGCACTTAGTCTTTAAGACTTGGTAAACCGATTTTGTTTTTAGCAAATATACTACTAGTCGGGTTTCCCAGTAGCTATTTTATTAATAATAAAAAGAAAAATAAAAATCACAACGGAAGAGTACAAGTAAGGGGGGCAAAAGCTACAGTAGTGTTGCCTCTATGCCTTGGCTATATAATCACTCCTCTGCGCCTCCATTACCTTAAGATGGCAGCCTCATGTAGAGGATCATGATGTAGCTACCGACAGAAGTCTCACGAGGTCATATAACCTCATAGCCACTTGGATCTTCCCAAAGGCATAGCAATATAACTCACACATACTGTGCTAGACCTTACCTTACCTCACACATAAGATAAACCGATTACAATTACATTTCGAGCCCTTTTTGTTTTGATATTCGAAACCAACAGCGGAAATAAATATAACAACCTCCCAAGACTGGGAATACCGAGTCATGAACTCTAACTGAATACATACAATGATCTCAAGGATCAAATATAAAATACTGTTCGAATAAGAGATGACAGTACAATAAAACTGGAAAGGCTCCAAGGGACTGCGATGGCCAAGCATCCCTACCTTCAATCCTTGCGATAAAATCACTAACTTTGCCCGAGTCTGATATCTCCAATACCTGGCTCTGCACAAAAATGTGCAGAAGTGTAGTATGAGTACACCACAGTTAGTACCCAGTAAGTATCAAGACTAACCTCGGTGGAGTAGTGACGAGGTACAGTCAAGACACTCACTAGTCTAATAACCTGTGCAATATAGTATACAAAAATAATAGAACAAATAGCAGTGATATCAACAATAATAAACTAGTGATGTAAGCATCAAGGCAGCAAGACACCAAAATTATTACTCAAACGAATAAGAAGCACAAGTATACCCAATTAAACAAGTCCTTCAACATAAATCCTTCACATATAATTCTTTTGAATAAATACTCTCTGAATGTATTTCTTTAAATAAACATCATTCGAATATAAAACTCTTTTAAATAAATATCTTTCGAATATTCTTCTTTCAAATAAATATCTTTCGAATATACTTCTTTCAAATAAACTTCTCGCCTCACTTTCATATTTTCGTAACACGGGTCTCGGCCCGCTTTCATATTTCCACGATACCTCGTGCCCATATTTCTGTAACCACCGCACGGACAACTCACGTGCCAATAATAAAAATCATTATATTTCTCTGGCACCTCGTGCTCACATTTCATATCACATCTGCATGGACAATTCACGTGCCAATAACATAATCATTATATTTCTCTGGCACCTCGTGCCCACATTGCATATCATATCTGCATTCAAGTTCACGTACCAATAATATAATCCGCCCGGCAATAGCCATAGGCTCACAATTTAAACATGAATCAGACTATTATCAAGATACCAAATAACAAGACAAGTTGCACAAGATATAAAAATAAACAAAAGTAGAATCGTAACATTACAAAAAAAAATCACCAACACAATAATCCCACATCATATAAAAATCATCAACATAATAACCCCACATCATCACATATAATCCCTGACAATAGCCACCCTTATCTCTCCTACAGCCACCGTTATCACTCCTATAATAGCCTCATTTATTCTTCCGCAATAGCCACCCTTATCGCTCCTATAGCCACCCTTATCGCTCCTATAGCCACCCTTATCGCTCCTATAATAGCCTCCCTTATCACTCCGTCCAGACAATATCCCTACACCCATAACAACAGTGAAATGCTACCCTTATGCCCACATAATGTCAACAATGGAATACCACCCTTATATACTGCTTAACGTTAACCCATATCACACAATAATTTACACAGAATATTATCACAACAGCACAAAATCATCAACTCGTATTTACAAATTTTCCATAGGCCACAACCATTCCAAAGGTACAATAAAGTCAATTAATTTCACAACAGATAGTCCACGGCTCAACATAATGTATATAATATCTCAAAAACAACCACAAGGATGGAAAAATAACTCATCATAGGACAATGCCTTCTTGAATCTAATCACAAATCTTGTTGTAACTAGTGATTGAGAAGTGAAATCATCATAAAAATACACTTAAACACTCACTTTAGGTGTGTATTGGAAGCCTTGGTCCGTTGGGTGATGGAGAGAAAGCCCAAGTCTTGAAGAAACGACTTAGCCCCTCTCTCTACCCGCCCTTGGGTTATTTAATGGGATCCTACGTGCGCGGCCGCGCACGTGGTCAAGTGGCTGCGCATCTGGGCGCGCACCTAAGGCACAAACTCTCAAATATGCGCGGCCGCGCATCTTGGCGCGCATATTACATAGGTCCAGTAAAATGTCCATAATCATTTGTAGAAATATCCAAATGACGAACGGTTTGATGCGTTGGAAACTAGACTCAAAGGGGTTTAATTGGATAGGTTTTTCATCACATAACTTCTTACATATATGTATATATGCACGTCCAAAGTTTAGTCTTGTGTGTACTTATTTGGAACTTTAGTCTATCATGCAATTTCCAACTTGACTTAGACTTAGGGATCTCCTTAGACCCACACCACTTAAAATATACTTCGTACACTTAGTATAATATCCAATTGATATCCATCATATTAATAGTCCTTGTCTGCACACAAAATAATGTAATTAGCGCACATCAACTTTCTTAATAGCGCTTAAGTACTTCAAAATGTTTCTGGGGTGTTACATTCTCCCCCACTTAAGAACGTTCATCCTCGATTGTTTTACAAGTCACTTCTAAGAATAGAGTTACCATCCATTTACCTCCAACCATTATACATAGGCACTTATGACTACATCGGTCTCATACTTCGTTTCCAAAATTTCAACTTTCTTATGGCCCTTAAAATTTGGCTATCTTTAAAAATTCTTAAAACTGTCGGTAGAGTTTCCCCCGTAACTGGGCGTATTCACCTGCCAGAGAATCACCAAAATCACCCTATCAACACATCCACAACTCGACAAAGCATCGCAATATATATCAACAATACTAATCTCAACATTACCGGCATTATATTAACAAGAGTGATATCTGGACATGAACTGCACATTTTTAAATCATAACACCGAAAAAGTACCTTTCAAATCAAAACCAATTTCTATACAATCAAGCAAAAATATTTTCTTTCCACAATACTTTCGGCCTTCAAAGTGACCTTCTCGACTTACAAACTTTTCCATAACACATTAACGTAGGCAATCCTAACTTCCAGACTTATCTAACAAGGATGACAATTAGGTACCTCTCATAAGCTAACTATCCATTAACTTCACTACACTAGCTTCCACCTGAACAATAGATAAAGGATTTCCAGCTACTTTCTTAAACATAGACACATGAAAAACCGGGTACATGGAGGACCATGATGGGGGAAACATCATGCTCATAGTTTGGCCCATTACCTTCAGATTTCATATGGCCTAATTTCCCACATTAACATATTGTGTTAGTCTAAACCGGCAGTAGCAATTTTGTGCCAACACACACATAATACGTATGTCCATAATCATATCTCTGATCATAATAATTGTTCATAATTAATTCCCGCATTCTCAATTAATCTTATATTAACCAAAATCTCATTTCAAAATTTTCACAATATTGACAGCAACACGCGAGGCATGAAGACCTCATAATTGTTTACCCGAATTAATGAGTCACATTTAACGCCACCTGGGCAATCATCTCGTAGGCTAAAACTCAATATTTACAGTACAAATATGGCTAAATATGCACAGAAAATACATACAAAATTATCGAATAAGCCTAACAGTAACAGGCATGACGCCCTATTAATACTATAGTACAAATTTAAATTTCACCAAGGAAGAATTTAAACACATTAATTTTTCACCACAAGGACCTCGTCCTTATATAACTTCCACTACGGCTTGTAGTCCGATTTAAATATTTCACATCATATAAAAATGCGAGGATCTCATCCTCATCTCTAAATCACAGGTATTTTGCACATTATGCCAACTGAAATTTTCCATTCCCTTTCTTTCTTCTTTTTAATAAATTCTGTAAATAGTTTTCACAACAAATAATGAACCCCCATACCAATAGGTCATATAATTCATAAAATTGAAATCAATTATTCCAAAATCACATCAAAACCCACTGTAGTGAGTAATAGAAAGTCATATTTGGACTTATAGCCCTCAATAGTGAACAAAAATAAAATAATAGACACGGGCTAACATCATCAAATCTCCGAACAGGGATAAACATGTGAGTGGTGTACAAAATCACTAACTCACCATGCATGGAGCATGATAGGAGGTCTCACCCCGATAATTGGATTTGAATCAAAAAAAGAACAATGCTCCTCTACTATAAATTAAATCATACCTGTAACGACAACATCTGGTGTAACGCCCTCAACCATACCATATCAATTATATCAATGAGTCGGGCCTCCCCCTCTAGGGTGCCCTCAACCCGCATGTCCTCCGCCCCTAACTGACTGTGCATGTGGGGTAGTAACTGGTATAGAGCCTGTAGCCTGAGTATGCTGATGAAATCCGCCTCTCCCAAGTCTGGGACAATCTCTCATGATGTGCCCAGTATCACCACACTGATAACAACCCCTCTACGAGTTTGGCTGCTCATACTGAGTCTGTGCCGGATAACTGGAATAACTATTATAGGAACCTCGTGCCGGTAGTGCATTAAAAGAACTTACTGGAGCACCCCGAGTATTCTGAAATCATTTCCATGACACCCGTTGATACTGAAATGTGGAATTATTAAGGACGCAGGAATACCGCAAATCCTAGCATCATTCCATACAAATCTCAGCTCTTAATCATATACAAGTTTTGGAGAACCTTTCAATACCACATATATATATATATATCTCAGGCCAAAACTGATATAACACATGACCCCGCAATCTGATCATTGATAATGAACTTCCCTCACTTGGCGCAAAGTCATAGGACATAGTCCGATGATCCACAATACTAACCTTCACCGCTCGTACGACACCAGTCATAAGACACATCAAGACATTTATTAGGTGCATGTCATCCTCATGACAGTCAAAATTTCTTCCTCGAGTGCCTTGACTACTAGTATGTACCTTTTACTAAATGGAAATCCCATACGAACTACATAGTCTCTAAACTATCTTTAGATCTACATCCACCTCGTGACCTTACCATGATTGTGACAATTAGGCAATTAATTAAACCTTCTTAAGATCATACTTATGAACCAGATGTCACAACCTATTGCACCGCCATATGAACAACTGAATGATCTCTCAATACTTCCATATCCTCGATCTAGACGACACGTTATAGCAATGGTTGAGCAACCCTGGCTCCCTTATAACCCTCTGTAGTATCACGAACCATTGACACATGCACAATTTCATACACGAGTGGATGCAAAAGAACATAAGATATATGCTTCAAGCTGAATAAATACCGCACAACAAGGAATGAAAGAAGTGAAATGTTTTCCTACTAGCTCTGTAGCCTCTCGACGATAAGTACAAACATTTCTGTACCGATCCGCAAAACTCTACTAAACTCGTTTGTGACTCATAGAACCTATGAACCTAGGGATGTAATACCAACTTGTCACGACCCAAAATTCCACCATAGGCATCGTGATGGCACTTGGTCTCTAAGATTAGGTAAATCGATTACAATTACATTTCAAGCCATGTTGTTTTTGATATTCGAAACCAACAGCAGAAATAAATATAACAACCTCCCAAGACTGGTAATACTGAGTCACGAACTCTAACTGAATACATGCAATGATCTCAAGGATCGAATATAAAATTTTGTTCAAATAAGAGATGACAGTACAATAAAAATGGAAAGGCTCCAAGGGGCTGTGATGGCCAAGTAGCCCTACCTTGAATCCTTGCGATCAACTCACTAACTTTGCCCGAGTCTGATATCTCCAATACCTAGCTCTGCAAAAAAAAGTGCAGTGTAGTATGAGTACACTACAGTCGGTACAAGTAAGTATCAAGAATAACCTCGGTAGAGTAGTGACGAGGTACGGTCAAGACACTCACTAGTCTAATAACCTGTGCAATATAGTATACAAAAATAATAGAAAATAAATAGTAGTGATAGCAACAATAATCAACTAGTGATGTAAACAACAAGGCAGCAAGACACCAAAATTATTACTCAAACGAATAAGAAGCACAAGTACACCCAATTAGACAATCCCTTCAACATAAATCTATCACATATAATTCTTTTGAATAAATACTCTCCGAATGTATTTCTTTAAATAAACATCCTTCGAATATAAAACTCTTTCAAATAAATATCTTTCAAATATACTTCTTTCAAATAAATATATTTCGAATATACTTCTTTCAAATAAACTTCTTTCGAATATACTTCTTTCAAATAAATATCTTTTGTATATAATTCCTTCGAATAAAAGTCACTTTGTGACATCTCGTTTCACAATCATAAAACACGGGTCTCAGCCCACGTTCATATTTTTGTAACACGGGTCTCAACCGACTTTCATATTTCCACGACACCTTGTGCCCTTATTTCTATCAACGTCGCACGTACAACTCACACGCCAATAATAAAAATCATTATATTTCTCCGGAACCTCGTGCTCACATTTCATATCATATCTGCAAGGCCAATTCACTTGCCAATAACATAATCAGTATATTTTCCTTTGTAACGACTCGGCCGGTCGTTTCGAGAGTTCCAGACCCGATCCCCTATTAACTACTTCTCCCATATCGTTTTCTGCTATTGTGACTTGCCGGGAGGTTTCGTTTTGGTATTTGGAGGGTTTTGGGACACTTAGTCCCTAAATAGAGGTCTAAGCCTAAGGATTTGATCCTTAGTCGGAACTATATGAAGACGACTTTGGAATAGGGTTTTGTTGGTTTCGTTAGCTCGGTTAGGTGATTTTTGACTTAGGCGCATGTTCGGATAGTGGTTTGGAAGTCTGTAGCTCATTTAGGTTTGAAATAGCGAAAGTTGAAGTTTTAGGGATTTTGACCGGTAGTGGACTTTTTGATATCTGGGTCAGATTCTAATTCCGAAAGTTGAAGTGAGTCCGTAAGGTTTATTATGACTTGTGTACAAAATTTGGGGTCAATCGGACGTGGTTTGATAGGTTTCGGCATCGGTTGTTGAATTTGGAAGTTTCAAGTTCTTTAAGTTTGAATCAGAGGATGATTCCTGATTTTAGCGTTGTTTGATGTGGTTTGAAGGCTTGACTAAGTTTGTATTGTATTTTATGACTTGTTGGTATATCTGGTTGAGGTCCCGGGGGCCTCGGGTTGATTTCGGATGGTTAACAAACCTTTTGAACTTAAGAGAAGATATCAGATTTCTGGTGTTTTTGTTGCAGACATTTCTTCATCGCGTTCGCACGAGAGGTCTCGCGATCGGGTAGGAAATCTGGGAGACCAGCTCAAGTTTGTTCTTCGCGTTCGCGCAAAGGATCCACCGTTCATGAAGTTATGGTCAGTGGAAGCATCACAAACGCGAAGAGTGGAATGCGTTCGCATAGAGGAAGTGAGGCAGCTGGGGACCCCAGTCATTTGGTCTACGCGTTCGCGTAGTGGGTCTCACATCCGCGAAGGACCAGGAAGTGAAAGGTACACGTTCACAAGAGGTCCCTCACATTCGCGAAGGAGGAAATTTGGTCAGTGGAATTTTTGTTATACGCGAACGCGAGATAGTGGTCGCGTTCGCGAAGAATGGAACACCTGGGCAGAATTAAAAGTTCAAAATCGAGGGTTTATGTCATTTTTCACCATTTGGACTTGAGATCTCGGAATTGGGCAATGTTTGGAGGGATTTCCCCGTGGGTGTTTGGGATAAGTGATTCTTACCTAGTTTTGGTTGATTCCCATGATTATGTCTTTAATTTCATCATTAAATTAGTGATTTGGGGTGGACAATTGGGGAAATTTTGAGAAACGTTCTTAGGACGAATTTTGAGATTTTGATCAAGATTTTGGTATCGGATTTGAGTAATTTTGGTATGAGTGAACTCATGAGTGAATGGGTGTTCATATTTTGTGACTTTTACCCAATTCCGAGACGTGGGCCCCGGGAGTCTTTTTGGGACGATTTTCTAATTTCTTGCTTTAGCTTTGATTTTATTAATTAGATTAATTTCTTATAGTTGTATTTATGGTATGTGATTGATTTTGGCTAGATTTGGGCCATTCGGAGCCGGATATTCGTGGAAAGGGCATTGTTACCGATTGATTGAGCTTGGTTTGAGGTAAGTGGCTTGCTTAACCTTGTGTGGGGGTAATCCCCTTAGGATTTGGTGTTGTTATGATATGTGAGCGTCGTGTACGCGAGGTGACGAGTGCGTACATGGGCTATTTGTGAAAAAACCTGATTTTTACCGAGTAATAGCCTGTTTTCATCTTATCTGAGTATACTAGCATGTGTAGTTGTCTTGTTAGCCTAGAATAGCATGTCTACATATCTTAATTGCCTATTTTAACTCTTTGCAGCATGTTTAGTAAGTCCCGCTTCTTTCTGGACTTGTACTTAGTCTAAATTATAGGTTTTCTTGCTGTAACTATTATATTCATTTGTTTGAGTTGCGTATTTACTTTGGGACTACGGGACGGTAGCCCGGGAGATCCCCCCTGCATATTTACTTTTGAGACTATGAGGTGGTTCCTCCGGAGATCTCCCTACACATTTACTTTTTAGACTACGAGGCTGTTCCTCGGGAGTTCTCCCTTCATATTTACTTTTGAGACTACGAGGCAGTACCTCGGGAGAACTCCTTGTAATTTTATTTTGGGACTACGAGACGGTATCTCGTGAGATCCCCTGTTGTTTATCCATGTGTTCTACGTTGCTACTTTGCTATGTTCTCCTTGTTTAAATTCTAGTCTCTTATTATATTGTTATACTCTTCTGCTTATTTATTATGTACCAGTAGGGCCTCGACCTGACCTCGTCACTACTCGGCCGAGATTAGGCTTGGCACTTACTGGGTACCGTTGTGGTGTACTCACGCCATTTCCTGCACATATTTTTTGTGTGCAGATCCAGGTTCCTTTTACCAGCCTCGTCCTTCGTTGCAGTCGCTGCTGTTTTCGGAGAACTTCAAGGTATATTTGCCCGTGCCCGCAGATCCTCGGAGTCCCCCTCTATCCCCTTATGTTGATTCTTATCTTATTTATATAGACACTGATGTATAGAATAGTTAGAACTTCGTAGAAGCTTGTGACTTACGGTGTTCCGGGTCTTGGGAGTGTCATGTATATTTCGAGAGTTTATTATTTTATATACCGAGCAGCATCTCAATTGCTTATTAAAATATCTGTTACTGTTAGTTGTTAATTTTCATGTTTTCTTAATTTCATTTCCGCAAGTATTAGTCTTACCTAGTCGTAGAGACTAGGTGCCGTCACGATGATTCACGGAGGGAGAATTTGGGTCGTGACACCGTGGCACCTCGTGCCCACTTTTCATATCACATCTGCACGGATAATTCACGTGCCAATAACATCATCCGCCCGACAATAGACATAGGCTCACAATTTGAACATGAATTAGACTATTATCAAGATACCAAATAGCAAGACAAGTTGCACAAGAGATAAAAATAAACACAAGGAGAATCGTAACATTACACAAGAAAATCATCAACACAATAATCCCACATCATCATATAAAAATAATCAACATAATAACCCCACATCATCACATATCATCCCTGACAATAGCCACCCTTATCTCTCCTATAGCCACCCTTATCACTCCTATAATTACCTCCATTATCCCTCCGCAATAGCCACCCTTATCGCTCCTATAGTCACCCTTATCACTCCTATAATAGCCTCCCTTATCACTCCGCCCGGACAATATCCCAACACCCATAACAACAGTGAAAGGCTACCCTTATGCCCACATAATGTCAACAATGGAATACCATCCTTATACGCCGCTTAACATTAACCCATATCACAAAATAATTCACACAGAATATTATCACAACATCATCAACTCGTATTTACAAATTTTCCATAGGCCACAACCATTCCAAAGGTACAATAAAGTCAATTAATTTCACAACAGATAGTCCACGGCTCAAAACAATGTATATAATATCTCAAAAACAATCATAAAGATGGAAAAATAACTCATCATAGGACAACGCATTCTTGAATCCAATCACAAATCTTGTTGTAACTAGTGATTGAGAAGTGAAATCATCATAAAAACACACATAAACACTCACTTTAGGTGTGTATTGGAAGCCTTGGCCGGATGGGTGATGGAGAGAAAGCCCTAGTCTTGAAGAAACAACTTAGCCCCTCTCTCTACCCGTCCTTGGGGTTATTTAATAGGCTTCTATGTGCACGGCCGCACACGTGGTCAAGTGGCCACGCACCTAAGGCAGAAACTCTGAAATATGCGCGGCCGCGCATCTTAGCGTGCATATTACACAGGTCCAGTAAAATGTCCATAATCCTTTGTAGAAATATCCAAATGACGAACGGTTTGATGCGTTGGAAACTAGAATCAAAGGGGATTAATTAGATAGGTTGTTCATCACATAACTTCTTGCATATATGTATATATACGCGTCCAAAGTTTAGTCTTGTGCGTACTTATTTGGAACTTTAGTCTATCATGCAATTTCTAACTTGACTTAGACTTAGGGATCTCCTTAGACCCCACACCACTTAAAATATACCTCGTACACTTATTATAATATCCAATTAATATCCATCATATTAATAGTCCTTGTCTGCACACAAAATAATATAATTAGCGCACAACAACTTTCTTAATAGCGCTTAAGTACTTCAAAATGTTTCTGGGGTGTTACATTCTCCCCCACTTAAGAACGTTCGTCCTCGAATGTTTTGCAGGTCACTTCTAATAATAGAGTTACCATCCATTTACCTCCAACCATTATACATAGGCACTTATGACTACATCGGTCTCATACTTCATTTCCAAAATTTCAACTTTCTTATGGCCCTTAAAATTTGGCTATCTTTACAAATTCTTAAAACTTTCGGCAGAGTTTCCCATGTAACTGGGCGTATCCACCTGCCAGAGAATCACCAAAATCACCCTATCAACACATTCACAACTCGACAAAGCATCACAATGTATATCAACAATACTAATCTCAACATTACCGGCATTATATTATCAAGAGTGATATCTGGACATGAACTGCACATTTTTAAATCATAACACCGAGAAAGTACCTTTCAAATCAAAGCCAATTTCTATACAATCAAGCAAAAATATTTTCTTTCCACAACACTTTCGGCCTTCAAGGTGACCTTCTCGACTTACAAAATTTTCCATAACACATTAACGTAGGCAATCCTAACTTCCAGACTTATCTAACAAGGATGACAATTAGGTACCTCTCATAAGCTAACTATCCATTAACTTCACCTCCACTAGCTTCCACCTGAATAATAGATAAAGGATTTCCAGCTAATTTCTTAAACATAGACACATGAAACACCGGGTATATGGAGGACCATGATGGGGGAAACATCATGCTCATAGTTTGGCCCATTTCATTCAGATTTCATATGGCCTAATTTCCCAAATTAACATATTGTGTTAGTCTCAACCGGCGGTAGCAATTTTGTGCCTACACACACATAATATGTATGTCCATAATCATATCTCTGGTCATAATAATTATTCATAATTAATTCTCGCATTCTCAATTAATCTTATATTAACCAAAATCTCATTTCAAAATTTTCACAATATTGACAGCAACACGCGAGGCATGAAGACCTCATAATTATTTATCCGAATTAACGAGTCACATTTAACGCCACCCGGGCACTCATCTCGTAGGCTAAAACTCAATATTTACAGTACAAATATGGCTACATATGCACAGAAAATACATACAAAATTATCGAATAAGCCTAACAGTAACAGGCATGACTCCCTATTAATACTATAGTACAAATTTAAATTTCACCAAGGAAGAATTTAAACACATTATTTTTTTACCACAAGGACCTCGTCCTTATATAACTTTCACTACGGCTTGTAGTCCGATTTAAATATTTCACATCATATAAAAATGCGAGGATCTCATCCTCATCTCTGAATCACATGTATTTTACACATTGTGCCAACTGAAATTTTCCATTCCCTTTCTTTCTTCTTTTTAATAAATTCTGTAAACAGTTTTCACAACACATAATGATCCCCCATACCAATAGGTCATATAATTCATAAAATTGAAATCAATTAATCCGGAATCACATCAAAACCCACTGTAGTGAGTAATAGAAAGTTATTTTTGGACTTATAGCCCTCAATAGTGAACAAAAATAAAAATAATAGACACGGGCTAACATTATCAAATCTCCGAACAGGGATAAACACGTGAGTGGTCTACAAAATCACTAACTCACCATGCATAGAGCATGATAGGTGGTCTCACCCTGATAATAGGAATTGAATCAAAAAAAGAACAATGCTCCTCTATTATGAATTAAATAATACCTGTAATGACAACATCTGGTGTAACGCCCTCAGCCATACCATATCAATTATATCAATGGGCCGGGCCTCCCCCTCTAGGGCGCCCTCAACCCGCCTGTCCTCCACCCCTAACTGACTGTGCATGTGGGGCAGTAACTGGAATAGAGCCTGTAGCCTGAGTATTCTGATGAAATCTGCCTCTCTCAAGTCTTGGATAATCTCTCATGATGTGCCTAGTATCACCACACTGATAACAACCCCTCTGCGAGTTCGGCTGCTCATACTAAGTATGTGCCGGATAACTGGAATAACCATTATAGGAACCTCGTGCCGGTAGTGCATTAAAAGAACTTACTGGAGCACACCGAGTATTCTGAAATTGTTTCCATGACACCCGTTGATACTGAAATGTGGAATTATTAAGGACGCGGGGAATACCGCAAATCCCAACATCATTCCATACAAATCTCAGCTCTTAATCATATACGAGTTTTGGTGAACCTTTCAATACCACATAGGACATAGTCCGATGATCCACAATACTAACCTTCACCTCTCGTACAACACCAGTCATAAGACACATCAAGACATTTATTAGGTGCATATCATCCTTGTGGCAGTCAAAATTGCTTCCTCGAGTGCCTTGACTACTAGTATGTACCTTTCACTAAATGGAAATCCCATACGAACTACATAGTCTCTAACACCACCAACTATCTTCATATCTACATCTACCTCGTGACCCTACCACGATTGTGACGATTAGGCAATTAATTAAAACTTCTTAAGATCATACTTATCAACCAGATATCACAACCTATTGCACCCCCACGTGCACAACTGAATGAACTCTCAATACTTCCACATCCTCGATCTGGACGACATGTTATAGCAATAGTTGAGCAACCCTCGCTCCCTTATAACCCCTCTATAGTATCACGAACCATTGACATATGCGTAATTTCATACACGAATGGATGCAAAAGAACATAAGATATATGCTTCAAGCTGAATAAATACTG
>AWOL01S0033529.1:0-12237 GCA_000715115.1 Nicotiana otophora
ATAGCCACATACTGTTAGTTCTTTATATTCTTCACCCCACCCACCTCCCAAGTCTTTTCATATCGTACTTCATCAGTTGCTTGGTGTTTCCAAATTCACTGTTTACTTCTTTTCAGTATCTATCTGTTAACTTATGGTTCGCCTAGCGTTTCATGCAAAATGAGCATAACTTTTCTTAGTATACTATCCTACACTGAACTGAGTCATGCATTGCAGGATAAAAGTGGTGTGCCTCTTGTAGCCCATGAAAAGTTTCCAGAGCCCAGGGAAGTAGAGGTCTCTCTTTCTTTCAACTTGTGCCCAAGAGACTGTGGTCTATAATATAACCCTGAATAAAATTTGTAAAACATGCTTACTAGCTTCATGTGTTAATCTCTATTTTCAGAAGCTTATTATAACTCCAGCTAAAAAGGAGTTGGGTCTTGCTTTTAAGGGTAACCAAAAGATGGTGGTTGAAGCACTGGAGGTACACAGCAGTATTGCATTAGTTTACTCGTTTATGCCCTTCATGTGAGGGTTAAATTATTAAGATTATTGTTTTCTTCTGTCACAAGGCTATGGGTGAAAAGGAAGCAATGGAGATGAAAGCAGCATTGGAGTCTAAGGGGGAGGCTGAATTTCATGTTTGCACCCTCGACAGAGTTGTCACTATAAACAAGAATATGGTGTCCATCTCTAAGGAAATGAAGAAGGAACACCAGAGGGTTTTCACTCCATCAGTCATTGAACCATCTTTTGGTATTGGGAGGATAATATACTGCCTCTATGAGCATTCTTTCAACACAAGACCTAGCAGAGATGGTGATGAACAAATGAATTTTTTCAGCTTCCCTCCTATTGTAGCTCCTATAAAATGCACTGTGTTCCCATTGGTTCAGAATGAACAATATGAGGAAGTTGCCAGACAAATTGCTAGGTCGCTGACTGCCTATGGGATCTCGTATAAGATTGATATAACAGGTAAGCTCGGCCTCGAGAGTTATTCTAAGCACTAGCTTTGGCCACAATAATGTTAAGTTCTGAGTAAGTCACAATTTTTCTCTCTAATTCCCCTTAAAAGCTACCTGGATCAAGGGTGTTTTAATATTTATTCCCATCCCATTCATAATCATTACATCTCACCCGTCTACTCATTTTGCCACTTCTGGAGTAAATAAGTTGAGCTTTCAGCTGCTTGCTAATTATTTTCTTATCCTTTACTCTTTGGACAGTGATAAGAAATATTGACATGTCAACATTACTTAAAATTCCTAAGAAAATGTGCTTTCTACTTTGTCCTAAAAAGAACATACATAGGTTAATCAAATTCCAACATTGGTTGCAAATTGGGTTAAAGTTTACTGGGGAATTGCAGCCAAGGGTGTGACCTAGTAGTCGATGAAGGGGGAATGAAAGATTATGCTTCGAATCCCACCGTAGGCTAAAAAGGTTGGTGATTATTCTCATCTGCCTAAGCATTAGTGAATAGAGTTACTCAACACTTTTAGTGGTATTTGTGGTCCGGCTCTTCCCCAGACCCCACGCATAGTGGGAGCTTAGTGCACCGGGCTGCCCTTTAATACTTTTAATGGTGGGAGATGCAAATAACCAGTGGAACAGTCAAGGCGCATGAGCTGGCCTGGAACACCATTAGTATAAGAGAGAAGGGAGAAAATTCACCCGGGAATTATTGAGTTCACTATATGAATTTTCAACAAATATTAAGTTATTGACATGATGTATTGTTCGATTGTTCATTAAGGTCCACCTGTCCAGGTTAATATTTTCCATCTATCAAATTTGTTTGCTCTACTCTCTAAATGTGACTGATAGTAACTTATTTTAACTCATTGCTATGAACTTTAAAGTCTGGCTAAGGTTGGTGTTTACACTCCTGACAACTGCTGGGTTCACATGGTCTAAATGCAGAAATTTGAGTTTACTTCATCTTCCTTTTGATTTACCATGCACGANGTAACCAAAAGATGGTGGTTGAAGCACTGGAGGTACACAGCAGTATTGCATTAGTTTACTCGTTTATGCCCTTCATGTGAGGGTTAAATTATTAAGATTATTGTTTTCTTCTGTCACAAGGCTATGGGTGAAAAGGAAGCAATGGAGATGAAAGCAACATTGGAGTCTAAGGGGGAGGCTGAATTTCATGTTTGCATCCTCGACAGGGTTGTCACTATAAACAAGAATATGGTGTCCATCTCTAAGGAAATGAAGAAGGAACACCAGAGGGTTTTCACTCCATCAGTCATTGAACCATCTTTTGGTATTGGGAGGATAATATACTGCCTCTATGAGCATTCTTTCAACACAAGACCTAGCAGAGATGGTGATGAACAAATGAATTTTTTCAGCTTCCCTCCTATTGTAGCTCCTATAAAATGCACTGTGTTCCCATTGGTTCAGAATGAACAATATGAGGAAGTTGCCAGACAAATTGCTAGGTCGCTGACTGCCTATGGGATCTCGTATAAGATTGATATAACAGGTAAGCTCGGCCTCGAGAGTTATTCTAAGCACTAGCTTTGGCCACAATAATGTTAAGTTCTGAGTAAGTCACAATTTTTCTCTCTAATTCCCCTTAAAAGCTACCTGGATCAAGGGTGTTTTAATATTTATTCCCATCCCATTCATAATCATTACATCTCACCCGTCTACTCATTTTGCCACTTCTGGAGTAAATAAGTTGAGCTTTCAGCTGGTTGCTAATTATTTTCTTATCCTTTACTCTTTGGACAGTGATAAGAAATATTGACATGTCAACATTACTTAAAATTCCTAAGAAAATGTGTTTTCTACTTTGTCCTAAAACGAACATACATAGGTTAATCAAATTCCAACATTGGTTGCAAATTGGGTTAAAGTTTACTGGGGAATTGCAGCTAAGGGTGTGTAACCTAGTACTCGATGAAGGGGGAATGAGAGATTATGCTTCGAATCCCACCGTAGGCTAAAAAGGTTGGTGATTATTCTCATCTGCCTAAGCATTAGTGAATAGAGTTACTCAATACTTTTAGTGGTATTTGTGAATAGAGTTACGCTATTGAATAGAGTTACTCAATAGCGGGAGCTTAGTGCACCGGGCTGTACTTTTAATGGTGGGAGATGCAAATAACCAGTGGAACAGTCAAGGCGCATGAGCTGGCCTGGAACACTAGTATAAGAGAGAAGGGAGAAAATTCACCCGGGAATTATTGAGTTCACTATATGAATTTTAAACAAATATTAAGTTATTGACATGATGTATTGTTCGATTGTTCATTAAGGTCCACCTGTCCAGGTTAATATTTTCCATCTATCAAATTTGTTTGCTCTACTCTCTAAATGTGACTGATAGTAACTTATTTTAACTCATTGCTATGAACTTTAAAGTCTGGCTAAGGTTGGTGTTTACACTCCTGACAACTGCTGGGTTCACATGGTCTAAATGCAGAAATTTGAGTTTACTTCATCTTCCTTTTGATTTACCATGCACGAGGACTCCAATTTATCCTTGTGCTTGTATCCCATGCGGTACTGATCTCTATAGGATATATAGATTTACCATAAACTGAACATGTCTGCATCGATACACTGTTATCATATAATATTCTAAAGTTTACCTTGTATACCACTAGATTTTGACTGATGTAATATTTGGTGGGCATATCATAACAATGATTACCTGTCTTTGTCATTGTGCTACAATATGTATATTTTGTTTTTTTTGTTAATGCTTTCCTGACTTTTACACTACTGTATTTCTTCTTTATACTGTTGTGATTTGCATGCTTGCTTGGAGTCTACGGTCTACCGGAAATAGCCTCTCTATCTGCATAAGATAGGGGTAAAACTGCCTACATAATACCCTCCCCAGACCCCCTATTTGTGAGATACACAGGGATGGTTGTTGTTGTTGTATGCATAATTTGTTTTTGGTTTTGATGAACTGGTGGTGCTTTAATTATTTGATACTTAGTTGTGGTCCTTGTGATTTTGTGTTTTAGGTACGTCAATAGGGAAAAGGTATGCAAGAACCGATGAACTTGGAGTTCCCTTTGCCATTACAGTGGATTCAACATCCTCTGTGACAATCCGTGAAAGGGACAGCAAGCAGCAGATTCGTGTGAATGTGGATGAAGTAGCATCTGTTATTAAGGAGGTAACCGATGGTCAGAGCACTTGGGGTGATGTGTTGTGGAGATACCCTACTCATTCTTCTTGACCCCCTGAATTGAGAATGTTTTACTTAATAGCCTGAATTGTTTACCCAACATTGACAAACTTCTTTGATATACCAATTTGGATGTAATCGTGGTTCATTCTTATTCTCTTCTTGTCTTTGTCCAGAAGACAAAGACAAGACAAGAAATATTTACATGACAATAGTAGACATCAAGATTACCAAAGCATTAGTATATGTCACAAGTTCTAAACTAAAGCAGTTACAGAATTTGCAGAACTGAATTGAGGGACACCCATGTTATGCAGATATTTGAGTCTCTAAACCGAAAAGATTACATCACAAGTAGAACAAAGTAGGAAGTAGATATAGGGGCAAAGTCAGAAAAGATTAAACTGAGTACTCTACTCTCAACTTAGAAATGCGGCAGGTGATCACCAACACCACCAGAAACCGAGCTAGAAGCAGCAGCAGCAGCAGCAGCGTTGCTTCGTTCAGAATGGCAAAGCTGGCGGAGCTTGGTGGGGACATACCAAATGGCGAGTCGAGGATGTGCATTAAAGATGGTGTCGATATCCCAGCCTTGTCGAGCAGCTATGGCCACCAGGGGCTTGTAACATGCCTGTCTCCATGCCCCAACATTCTCTCCTCGCTCCTTGAAAGCTCTTCTTAGCGCATTGGAGGCCTCCTCATCAAGGCAATGAAGTGCGTAGCAATGCACGTAGTGTCGCATTTTTGGCTTATTTATGTAGCTTGCCCCTGCCTTCTTCGCGTACCTGAACACCTGATTTGTTACCTGCATTTTCGACATAATATCATCCTGTCCATTTTCATTCCATGGGATAACATTACTCTAAGATGATTAATTTTTGCACCTAAACTATTTCAAAGGCCAAAATACGTCAGTTTGATAATTGCTTTTCCTAATTTTAATTGCCATAAACTAACTTCAAATAGTTGATTTTTGATGGAGAATACTAGAGGATTGTTTAGTTAATGAACAACATATTGTGGAACAGAAACACCACAAAGTTATAAAAAATTTCATAATTCCCAAACTAAAAAGAATTATTACGGGAGCGTTTATGAGTTGCTAGTTTAATTGTTCCTCAGAGACAGAGACGAGTACCATACAAGGACTCAGCCAAAAAAATAAGCGCCTAGCATAAGCCTAATTTATTAAAATCAAGCTTTGGCTCCTAAAAAACTAAAAAAAAAGAAAAGAATAAGAAAAGAAAGCTTTATTCATACTAATTCGCAAACAAAAAACGTTGAAGTGTTAAACTCATACGTTGGTCAATGTGTAGAACTTCGATGAGGCAAGGACAAGCTCACAGGTGGAACCACTTGAGTGAAAGTACAAAAGGAGTAATGGGCCGAGGGCGAAATTCATTAAGCTTTATGGTTCAGCCCATCAATTCCGTACCTTAGCTGTCGAGTTCTCTTCCGGACAGCTAATAGTTACCTTGACCCAATTAACGAGGTCTTCTCAACCCACATTCATTTTTATGCCCAACCTTTTCCCAACCAACTACTGCCTAGAATTTTTATATCCACTCAAAATTTAAAAAAACAATTGAGTATACTATACTCAGCTCCATTTATTCAATAAAGCCAATATATTTTAATAATTAAATTACAACAACAACAACAATAAATCCAATATAATCTCGTTAACATAGAGTATTTTATCAGTGTGATAGAATTGTAATATCAATTCGATATTCTTTTAAATATATTTTACAACTTAGAAACATCATAAAAAATTTATGTCAGTTTCATAACTAAAAATATCTCATCATAAAAAGTTGTATGACAATATCGATAAAATAGAAGATGTGTGTTTATGTTAAGGAATCCAAACAACAAAACATGTGTTAAATAAATTATAATCCATGGATAAGGACATTTTTATCACGTAAAATTAGTTAAGGGCGTGAATTATTTTTGAATTGTAAAATAGTTTTTTAATTAAATGAAAAAAGAGAGAGATAGAAAAGAAGGTGACCTTAGTGGGGCATTTTTCACCACGTTCCTTGGCAATATTCTGAACTTGAATCAAGAAATCCCGGCATTGCTCGTAGAGGTGGAACAAGTAATCCAAGCCGTTCTTTTTCCCACGCGCCACCTCACCTGGCTCCGTCACGATAAAAGGATGCTCCCTTTGCCTCTCGCTTATTCCTCCCCCGGCGTCGTTAATATTCCACTCATCTTCTTGACCTTCCTCCGTTTCTTCATCCTCCTCCGCCGACGCTCCACCCCTTCTCTCCCTCCCCGTCGCCACCACCTTCTTCCTCCTTCTTTGTTTCATTCTTCCACCGCCAGCTGCCGCCACCACTTCCCATGTCGTTCCCCCTCCGCCGCTTCCAACTGCTTCTCTCTCTTGCTGCTGCACTGGTTCCTCAGACAACCCTACTTCACCATATATATATATTTACACAAATTGAGAACTTATATCATGTGTAGGAAAAAAGTGCTACTCCTACCTATACGTTTTTACTTTGACACACGTTTAAAAAATCGTCATGACACCTTAATGAGTACATACAAAATATATCTAATTACTCCCAATGTCTCATTTTATGTGACAGAGTATAAGGTTAAAACACTTAGTTTTCATGTGTATTAGAATATTAATTTTTTATAACTTTTAAATAAAATAACATATATTTAATTTGAGTGAGAATCACTTTAAACATAGTTAACAATCCAAAATATCTATAACGAGTGAAAAATTTGTAGTAAAGAAAATTATTTACCTCTCAGATCAGTAGAGTGATAGTATTACATAAAAATGAACTAGAGATGGTCAAATATGGAATATGCAACAAGAACCCTAATACCTTAGTTGCTTGGTTGCATGCATCAGTAAAGATAAAGTATTTTCCTACAGCTAGGCTCGTGGTTCAGGTTCAATATAACAGTGGTTCCACAAATTAAACATCATGCTATTTCGAAAAAATTATGCATGTTATTATCTACTAGAAATACGTAGCAATTCAATTCACAGTTCGTTAACTAGCTACTCTTAAACATTTAAATACCAACTACGTGTTCCTAATAAGTTGAATTTGGTCTTAGAAATCACTCGAACTGGTTATGCACTTGTATATCCAAGTGCAAGTATATACTCTAGGAGTTATCAAGTTCAAAGAAAACAACCTTCTTGTGAGAGAGCGTCAAGGGCATTAGTTCCACCATCAGACAGAAGGTGGCCGCGCCGCCGCAGTTCTTCCTCCTCAAGCCTCCGCCGTTCCGCCCTGATTGCAGCTTTGATACCGTACCTTTCTCCGACGAGGAGTTCCCATCTGAAAATCTGTGAAAGGCTATTCATCATATCATCAAGTTCTTCATCTTTCATGTCCAATAGAGTATTCACCGTAAAACCTAGCTCCGCTATTTTAGCAGCAGTGTAATAACGTATACCGTAAGCTTGAAACAACTCCTCTAGCCCTCCTAACTCCCTTGTCCTAATGGAATAAGCCGCCGATAGAGGCTGCGGCGGTGGCAGAGCTGGTGGTGGAGGAGGAGGCGCCACCGCGGCTTCCAACAGCCGGGTTGGCGGTGGCATTGCACCTCTAGGGTCCCACTTGAACAAACTCGCTGAGAAAGCCTCTGGGTCCATATGCTATAACAATGCACACACTTGGGTTAAATGGAATGAAAGGGTTAAAAACTGTTGCTACATATAAGAGTTTACCTTCTGACAGCGTAAAACAAATATGTATATCAGATATTTATTAGGTAATTACACAATTTACAACTAAAACACTTTAAGTTTTTTTTTTTAACACTATCATCGTATAAGCATTTAACTTATCTAAACCGATAATTCAAATAAATTTTACACTATAATGTCGGAGCCTTGGAGCAACGATAAAATTGTCCATGTGACCTATAGGTTACAGGTTCGAACCACCCCTTGGGGTGCTGTCCTTATCCGAATTCTGCATGAATACGGAATGCTTTGTGCACTGAGCTGTCTTTTTACCGTAATGTCATTCAAAAATATCAGATTACCAAGCTAATATAACATATAAAAGCAGGGGCGTATCTAGGGGGCATTTGAACCCATGTTCCCGCCCTAAATATCATGTATAGTAATATTATATTTTTCAAAAAATATTTAAATATATGTGTGTGCACCCATGCTCAAAATATTATATGATGTGATGGTTATTGCGGGTACCTCTCGATGCGAGGTTATGAGTTCAAATCTTATGTCAATCTTGTTGTTTTTTCCTCTTTTTTTCTAAAAGTAGACGCCCACGAGAGATGGGCGTGTCTGGTGTTATTTTTTGCGTATTAATTAACTACTTTTTCGTTTTATTTCTTTTTTTGTTTGGTTTATTCTTTCAAAATTTTCACACATTGAAATTCCTATTCTTCTTTTATTGTTGTAAAATCTTATATGATTAAACAAAATGTGTATATTAACTAGTCGCAGTATATGATGTAGCATATAGTCAATGGGTTCAACTGCTCTCGATATATTCAACATGAAAAATAGATATAGATGTAAGAAAATTACTATTTTAAAAAAAATAAACTTATAATTTCAAAAGTGCAATGGGTACGCAATCGTAAGAAATAAAGGTTGAATCCGTAAAATTTCTATTCTGGATCCACTTCTTCTTAATAATGCACCAATCCTGCCAAAATCCTGAATCCGTCTCTGTATAAAAGTAACTTCATATTTTTGAAGTTTTTCTGTCGTGTATATGATATAATTAAACTATATAAATAAAAGTTTTACATAGAGTACGTTTTTTTTAAAATCTTAACTTGAAAATATTTTGTAATTTTTTCTGGGAATTGCATCAGAGATAACTGAATACCAATGTGCTTTTCTGCTTTTGCATACTGAGGAACGTACGATAGAGGACTGTTGCAAGGGACTAACAATTATTTGTTTTTTCTGAAGAGGGACTATCCTAGTTCCAATCAGACTAGATATAGGCCTTAGGGGATTGAGAACGAACTAGTCAGAGAAACACGGCGAGTATCTAGTTTTCAACTCTTTCAGGACTTTATGAAACCATTTTGGGACGACTTTTAAGACTTTACTCATTTTAGAAAGTTGGCCTAATTATAGTTGTGACACAAATTATGCACCACTCCAGGATAGATTTTTAACTTATATGTGGTTACAGCATAAAGAATTTTCACACCCACTAGCATGTCTGAATGGTTATCTATTAAGTAGTAATGTTTATCTTTTAATTGACTTGAGGATAATTTAAAATTTCATTTACACTCTTCCGTCGCATTTGTTTATTATATATATATATATATATTGAATGTCAACCTAAAGTTTAGTATTTAACTTTCAAATTTTTTAAACTTATATGTATTGGTTTTCAACAATTAAATTAACTGTTTGCTCTATCGCGTTCTTATTACTCCTAAATAAAGTTTGACTCTTCTTGGGTCAGATTGATTTTCTTTTCGGTGAATACCTCAATATGATATACTACGTACTTATTTACTTGTGTGAATAACCACTCATGCAATTAGTATTGTTTATGAAATAGATTTCTTGTTAAAAAAGTTGTCATTATTTCTCACTATATATAACGGAGCTCTCAAGTTAATTTTTACATAGTAAAATGGATAACTTTGACGTATAAAATCCAACTGGAGAGAGAGAGTGTGTAATTATTTGTCCATATATACATGGTAAAAAACTCATCTTTGATATGTATGTATTCTTCTGCTACATATAACAAACCTTAATGTATGCTTGTTTACCTCGAAATTGGATAACAATTAAAATTATAATGTGGATTTAAGGACACGTGATTTCACTTAATACCGATTGATAAATATGAAGATTAAAGATAGAATTATACAATAAAATAAATCAAACCAGTATTTGAGTAGAACTCAATCCTTGAGTTAGAGTATCCTTGAACTGATTGATGCAAGGACAATAAGAACACAATAAGCTTGAAGAACAAGAGTGTGAGCGAGAAAAAAAATTATATTATTTTTTTATCAGTTGTCTCCCTACAAATGGTTAGAACCCCTCTTTATATAGTAGATGAATTCTATATATAGTACAATTCTAATTACAGAAGAAAATCTCATGATTAACTAAACAACCGTTCTTGATTCGATCCGTTCCGAAATTTTCGCCATGATCTTCGACCAGTCGCGGATATCTCGCCTTTCCGTTATTACGCTATCTTCGGTATTGGTCGATGCATGTCTCGTTTGGTCTCAATTGTTATCGGCCTCGATCTTGGCAAGTGCCTCGAATCTCGATCTCGGTACCTTGTCTTCGTGCCTCGATCCGATCCACTTCGGAGTCGTCCTTCGATGCGAACTCCCGGTCTCGATCAAATAATATAATCAGGTGGGCCCGATTTTGACCGTATACAGATAGTCCCCTCGTTGTTTTGGAGTGTAATGGTAAGAAATAAATTGAGCCTTCGATTTTCTACCTCAATCTGTCATGACGTCATCTTTGTGACGTAAGCGATGGAAGTGACTGAAACGTCCTTTCTGTACAGTTTCCTAGGCATTAAATGCACGTTAGTCGATGGTCAGCCACCACCAATTTTGAACCATCATTGTGAATTTATAAATAGTCCCTCTTTCTACCATTTCGAACTTTTACTTTTAGATTCTTAATCTCCAAAGCTTTTTATATCTTCTAACTTCTTCATCTGCAAATCCACGATTTTTACTGCTACCATCTTCTCAAAACACTGAATATTATCATCTTCATCTATCTTTAACTTCAAATCCATATAAAAAGGGCAAAAACATCAAAGACTGTTCCTCAAAAGGAAAACGCTTCTTCATCGCGACCGGCCGGCGACAAAGAAGAGTGTGTTCCCGGGGGGGAGGGGTACGTTATCACTTCTGACTTCAAAACCGATAAAGCCTCATCGATTCCTGGTCGATGGTAAGGAAAGACTGCAACTGGAAAGGCAAAGAAGTGGTGATCCCGACCCTGGAAGAAGACATTACCACCCATGTGGAAGGGTTTTTAAGTGTTTACACTTACCCTTTCACGCTGGGCCCCCTCGACCCCGTCGTTATAGATTTTTGTCGTCAGTACCAAATAACCCTAGGCCAAATCCATTCTTCTTTTTGGCGATTTGTTATTCTACTCCGATTCTTCGTGAGCAAAGTTGAGGGGATGTTTTTCACCCTCGACCACCTCATTAGGTTATACAACCCTCGTCTCTATCTAGGTGGGTTAATAAAACTCCAACGCCGGGCCACCAAGGTACTGTTCTCGAGCATAGACGAAGACAAGGACCGAGGCTGGATGGGCCAGTTCGTTCGAGTGAAGACTTCCGACCTAATCCCGGCCGAGAAGATGCCATTTCCTGAGAAATAGAATATGAAGCGTAAGTATAATCCCACTGTTAGTTCTTATTTATCGTTTTGCCCTTTTGCTTCTTCTTATCGATATTATTTTCCGTGATGTAGCGGTCGCTTGGATTCCCGGTGCGATTTCCAACCTCAAGAGCTAGGTTAGGAACCTGGCCTCGACCTCTACGTACGCTGAGCGCTCATCGCAATTTATCAAAGGGACGATGGGAGGCCAAAACTCATAGTAAGCCCCTTTCCTATGTTTTTGATGATTCGATCAAAATGTATTTCTTACACTTAACTAATTTTTTTGTGTGTAGGCCTGGGAAAAGATGCGATCATGAGGCCCCCGTTTGGTGAGGAAGAGACTTCGGTCGTGGTTCCGAAACCGGCGAAGGACAACAAGAGAAAAAGGGCCTCGGCTCCCGAGGACCTAGAACATAAGACAAGGATGGCTCGTAAGCTGAGGAAGAACACCATCCCTCTGACCGAAGAATCTGTTCGGCGTCTAAGGGATGCAGACGACGAAGAAGAAAACGACGGCTCCATACTTGTGTCCCGAGTGAAGAAAACATCAATGCCCCGAAGACAGCTGGATCAATGGTGGTTGATGAGGCTCCGCCTCGAACTGAGGGGGTATCAGAGAAAGACTTAGGCAAAGTCCCTGAGTCATTGGAGATCGAGGATGCCCCCCACCAAAGTGAACAAATGGTGGGTATATCTGAAGGGACCGGCCCTGAAGCTCTTCGAACTGA
>AWOL01S0033533.1:0-27322 GCA_000715115.1 Nicotiana otophora
TATATATATATATATATATATAGAGCCTTAAAATAACCCAACACAAGATAACAACGTCTCTTCCTCTTTCAACTGCTATCATGTAACCTTTCACTCCAACACCACAACCAACATGTAATTAACCTTAAAAACCATCAAAAGGATGTTAAACATACCTTAGGAAGTAGATAACATTAGAACCCTAAGCTTAACTTAGCTCACCATCATCCTTATTCACATCACAACACCATAGAGGGGTTATTCTTCACCTTTGGCTAACTTTGATTTTGGATTATGGTGTACTTTTTTAGAATTTGTTTGGAGCCTTGGCAGAACTGTTTGGGAGATTTTGGAGAGTGTGAGGGTGAATGAGGTCAAGAAATGAGCAAAGTGCATCCCAAAAACGAGATAAAAATAGGTGAAAGTCGGCCACCGGCCTGGTGGGTCCCATAGGGCTGCCTGCGCACTCTTGCAAAACTGCGAATAACTCTCTACTCCGATATCGTATTGACAAACGGTTTAATAATTTAGAAACTATACTAGTACATATTAAATTTTATAGGTGGATGATCATCCCTTAATTCCAAGTACAGTGGGAGAAAAGCTCAGCTACATTTGACCTAATTTTCAGCATAGTTATGAGTGTAACTTGTGATGACCTTTGCAAACTTTTATTCCACAACTCGCTTGACTTCAAAACATTATACATGACTATGATACGACTAACATAAATCATAGAATAACCTCCTTATCATGTTAATCACCCTAGTCTTACCCCAAAAGTACATATTATAACATTCCGAACTGGTCGACTTTTGACGAAATTTATTTTCTTCAATTTGTTTAGCTTTTGAGCCTTTTAACCCTCTTGCTACTTGGTATTCATAATCTTAAGTATTTTTAACCTCCAAGTTAACATGATTAACTTAATTTATGTACTTTCAAAGATGATCTCATTTCTTAGCTTACATCAATTGACTTGCGATGTACTTTTATGTACGAAAACATGGGGTGTAACAAGTTTGTATCATGACAGTACTTAACATAACATTAAGGAAATTCAAAAGAAACCAGATATCAGAATAGTTTGAGAGTTATTAGGCTGTTCTTAAGACTTAACAACAGAGATAGGTCATCAAATATTCATTGGAATTATTACATAACTCAAATTTTAATAACTAGAGAAAATTCATGATCTCAGAACCTATTTAACAACCATATATCATTATCAAGCATATAAAACAGTCAACCATTAATACATTATTAACAATATCATTTAGTAACAGAGCAATTCATACTTAGTAATTTAAACGAACAAAGAATAGGGTCGAGGTTTTACTGACCTCCTTTGGGGCAGCAAACCAAATGAGTACTCAAATTAGCCATTTAGGAAACCAAAAGTTTAGCTTTCAACCAGTAACAAACACAAAGCCAGAAAGAGAGAGAGAAACTGAGATTGAGTAAAACTTGAACTTTAAACAAAATTATCTAAGCAATACTCTACTGTATCTTAATTTCTCAGAATGTTAGGTGTAGTTGATGTCGTTGGTGTGAGCATTCAAGACTGCTATTTATAGTGGCCATTGAGTCTTAGGGTTTCAACAGATTCAAAAATTGTGAGTGGAAGATGATGATGAATTGATGATGTGAGCATAGTCGTGTAAAATCAGAAAGAACAGAGGGAGAATCATTGAAGATTTTTTACCTAGGCGTGTGAAGATCAGGGATGACCGTTGAAATCAAAAACCACCGAATAAAACTCCAATGTCTAGAGGTCACTGCGTTTGACCTTTAGTCATCGAATAACATGATGAAACTATGAGAAACTCTCATGCTAGCTCCGATTTGATGGAGCATAAGAGAAATCAGGGGATTTAAAGTTGCATTCTTTGGTCTAGGGTTCGAATTTGGGGAATGTTGAATTCTATCGGTGAAATGAGAAAGACTCAGCAGGAATCGCGGGTAGAGGAGGTAGGAAGGATGAATCTCTGTATGGATTCATAACCTTGCATGAATTTGTGCACGGTCTTTGATTGATGTGAACTGTGAGGTTGAGAGAAGGGAGAGAGAAAAGGGAAAGGGAGGCGGACGGGCTTGTGGGGGGAAATGATTAGGGTTTCTGAGAAAGGGGGGGTCGTCTCTAGGTTAAGATTTGGGGATGGGATCTGGGCCGTTGATCTTTCAGATCAACGGTCCTAGTCTTATGGTGTTAAAATGTTTTTTGTGGGAAAATTTTGTGGCCATTGGATCCTTGCGATCCAACAGCTAAGATAAATCTCTGGGCGTTAAAAATTAAAGAGGAAATAGGGTTAAAAATCGTGGTTCATTGATCTAAGAAATGGACGGCCCAGATTTGTTGTGTTTGTTTTGTGAGGATAAGAGACGGGTGACGTGGCATGAGCGAATTGGTCCAATGAGAGTGGCATGGATTGCCAAAGTGGAGAGTGGGGGTGGACCTGGACTGGGTCAATTACGAATTGGGCCTATGTATTGAGCTAGAATTCATTTAAATGGTAGCCTTTTGTGTTTTAATTATGAATTGCAATTATAGCCTTTTAGCCTTTTAACACCTTTTGAAATTAAATTAAATTAACTTAATTATTTCCAATAAAATATAGTAAAAATTATAAATATCAAATATACTACTAATTTTTGTAATTAATTATTTATAAAATACTTTATTTACTAATTTCAAATTATCAACAGAGTAATCTAATTAATTAGAAATTAAGGAGTTATTCGTTAAATTAATTATAAAGCCTATGTGATGTATATAAAAGTTACTTAAATAATCTTAAAATAGCAAGTATATTTGTGATTATATAATACTAATACTAAATTATTAATTTCAAAACTAATACTTAGTTAATTTTGTAAAATAGTTATTTATTAATTGAAAATACTATCAAAACATTTATTGAAAATTATTAAATATAAATTAATTAATTTAAAGAGGGAGGGTCAAAATTGGCCGTCAATAATTATGATCCTCCTACTTTCAGTGGCACAGCTATCGAAGATGCGCAGAGTTTTCTAGAGAAGTACCACCATATTCTCCGCACCATGGGCATAGTGGAGGTGAGCGGAATTTCTTTTACTATATTCTAGTTGTCAGGAGTAGCACATCAGTGGTGCCAGGCTTACGAGGAGGGTATACCAGCTGATGTAGTCCCACTCGCTTGGGCTCCATTTTTCGGAGTTTTTAATGAGAGAGAGAGAGTTCCCCAGACCCTTCGGGATGCATGGCGCACATAGTTTGAGCAGCTGCGTCAGGGGACTATAACAGTATTAGAGTATGCTATCAGATTCAATGAGTTGTCCCAACATGAACCTACCTTGGTTTCTATAGTCAGAGAGCGAGTCCGCAGATTCATCGAGGGGCTCAACTATGGTATTAGATTCAGCATCGCTCGATAGTTAGAGACAGATACTCTGTATCAGCAGGTGGTAGAGATCGTGCGGAGGTTGAAGGGTATGCGGGGCCATGAGAGGGAGGACAGGGAGGCAAAGAGGCCTCGAGATTTGGGAGGATATAGTGGTGCCAACGCTCTAGTTGTAGCCTGTCATGGCAGAGGCTATGTGAGCCGCCCAGTTCATTCAGTACTTCCAACCACTAGCGATGCTCCTACTATTCTAAGGTCCCAGGTTGCCCATTTTGCTCAGCCACTATCTAGTGCACCTTCTGCACAGGGTGCCTTCAGCGGTCAGTTTAGCCGAGCAGGCCAGGGTCAGTTTCAGCAGCCACTCCTAGTAAGACAGAGGCAGTTGCATCAGATATCGTCATCATAGGTATGGTTCCGGTTTGTCATAGGGATACGACAGTCTTATTTGATCCACTTATTCATATGTGTCATCTTACTTTACTCCGTATTCGGATATATCTCATGATTCTTTGAGTTCTCCTGTATATGTGTCCACACCTGTGGGAGATTCTATTGTTGTGGACCTTGTGTACCGGTCGTGTTTAGTTGTTATTGGTGGTTTTGATACCAGAGTTGATCTATTGTTACTCAATATGGTAGACTTTGATGTGATCTTGGGCATGGACTGGTTATCGTCCTATCATGTTATTCTGGATTGTCATACCAAGGTTGTGACCTTGGCTATGCCAGGTTTGCCATGGTTGGAGTGGAGGGGTACATTGGATTATATTCCTAACAGGGTTGTGTCCTTCCTTAAGGCACAATTGATGGTTGAGAAGGAGGAGTGAGGCATATCTAGCCTTTGTGAGGGAAGTTAGTATTGATACTCCTACCATTGAGTTAGTTCCGGTAGTGAGAGATTTCCTTGATGTGTTTCCAACAAACCTATCGGGCATGCCGCCCGATAGGGATATCAATTTTGGTATTGACCTGGTGCTAAGCACTCAGCCCATTTCTATTCCATTATATTGTATGGAACCAATAGAGTTGAAGAAGTTCAAGGAACAACTGTAAGAGTTGCTTGATAAAGGTTTCATCCGGCCTAGTGTGTCACCTTGGGTTGCTCTGATTCTATTTGTAAAGAAGAAGGATGGCTCGATGCGGATGTGTATTGATTATAGGCAGTTGAACAAGGTTACAATGAAGAACAGGTACCTATTACCGGGCATTGATGACTTATTTGACCAGCTTTAGGGTGCCAGAGTGTTCTCGAAGATTGATTTGAGGTCAGTGTATCATCAGCTAAAGATTCGGGATTTGGATATCTCGAAGACTGCCTTCAGGACTCGGTATGGTCACTACAAGTTCCTCGTGATGTCATTTGGGTTGACCAATGCCCCAACAACATTCATGCACTTGATGAACAGTGTATTCTAACCATATCTTGACTCATTCGCCATTGTGTTTATTGACGACATCTTGGTATATTCTCGCAGCCGGGAGGATCATGAACAACATTTGAGGATCGCGCTCCAGACCTTAAGCGAGAAGATATTATATGCAAAATTTTCCAAGTGTGAATTTTGGCTTGATTCGGTGGCATTTCTAGGTCATGTGGTGCCTAGTGAGGGGATCAAGGTAGACTCGAAGAAGATTGAGGCAGTTTAGAGTTGGCCCAGACCATCTTTAACTACTTAGATCCGGAGTTTCCTTAGTTTGGTCAGATATTATCGCTGTTTCGTATAGGGTTTGTCATCAATTGCTGCACATTTGACTAGATTGACCTAGAAGGGTGCTCCTTTCAGATGGTCCGAGGAGTGTGAGGCAAGCTTTTAAAAGCTCAAAACTGCTTTGACTACAGCCACTGTGTTGGTGTTGCCTACGGGCTCGGGGTCTTACATTGTGTATTGTGATGCACCATGTATTGGGATTGGCATTGTGTTGATGCAAGACGGTAGGGTAATTGCCTATGTGTCTCGGCAACTGAAGGTTCATGAGACGAATTATTCGGTGCACGACATGAAATTGGCAGCTATTGTTCATGCATTGAAGATTTAGATGCACTATTTGTACGGTGTTCCATGTGAGGTCTATACCGACCACCGGAATCTCCAGCATCTGTTCAAGCATAAAGATCTTAATTTGCGGAAGCTGAGATGGTTAGAGTTAGTGAAAGACTATGATATCACTATTCTATATCATTCCGAGAACGCCAGTATGGTGGTCGATGCCTTGAGTAGAAAGGCGGAGAGTATGGACAGTCTGGCATATCTACCGGCATTAGAGAGGCCAGCCATGGATGTTCAGGTCTTGGCCAACCAGTTCGTGAGATTGGATGTTTCGGAGCCCAACCGAGTTCTTGCCTGCGTGGTTTCTCGATCTTCCTTATATGAGCGCATTAGAGAGCGTCAGTATGATGACCCCTACTTGCTTGTCCTTAAGGACACAGTACAACACGGTAATGCCAAAGAGGTTTCTATTGGAGATGACGGGGTGTTGCGGATGCTAAGCTGGATATATGTACCCAATGTAGATGGGTTGCGTGAGTTGATTCTTGAAGAGGTCCATAGTTTTCGGTATTCCATTCATCCAGGTTCTGCTAAGATGTATCAGGATTTGAGGCAACACTATTGGTGGAGAAGAATGAAGAAAGATATAGTGGCGTATGTGGCTTAGTGCTTGAACTGTCAACAAGTGAAGTACGAACATCAGAGGTCAGGCGGTTTGCTTCAGAGACTTGAGATTCCCGAGTGGAAGTGGGAGCGTATTACCATGGATTTCGTTGTTGGGCTCCTACGAACTGTGAAGAAATTTGACGCAGTGTGGGTGGTTGTGGATAGGTTGACCAAGTCGGCACATTTCATCCCTGTGGTAATTACCTATTCTTCAGAGCAGCTGGCTCATATCTATATCCGTGAGATTGTTCGTCTCCATGGCGTGCCGGTGTCCATTATCTCCGATCGAGGCAGCAGTTCACATTGAATTTCTAGAGGGCTATGCAGCATGAGTTAGTCACGCGGGTTGAGTTTAGTACAACATTTCACCCTAGACGAATGAGCAGTCCGAGCGCACTATTTAGATTTTGGAGGATATGCTACGCGCTTGTGTTACGGATTTTGGGGTTTGTTGTGATTAGTTCTTTCCGCTTGCAGAGTTCGCCTACAACAATAGCTACTAATCGAGTATTTAGATAGATCTTTATGAGGCCCTATATGGTATACAATGTCGTTCTCCAGTTGTTTGATTTGAGTGAGGTGAGGCTAGGTTGTTGGGCACCGATTTGGTTCGGGATGCCTTGGAGAAAGTCAATTTGATACAGGATCGGCTTCGTACAGCACAGTCTAGACAAAAGAGTTATGTTGATCGAAAGGCTCGTGATGTAGCATTTATGGTGGGAGAGAGGGTTTTGCTACGGGTTTCACCCATGAAGGGTGTGATAAGGTTCGGGAAGAAAGGCAAGTTGAGCCCTCGGTATATTAGTCCTTTTGAGATCCTTAAGAGGGTTGGTGATGTGGCCTACAAGCTTGCATAGCCACCCAGCTTAACGACAGTTCACAAGGTGTTCCATGTTTCTATGCTCCGGAAATACTATGGTGATTCGTCCCATGTTTTAGATTTCAGCTCAGTCCAATTGTATAAGGATTTGAGTTATGTTGAAGAGCCGGTGGCAATCTTGGACAGACATGTCCGAAAGTTGAGGTCAAAGAGTATTGCTTCAGTGAAGGTCCAATGGAGGGGTCATCCGATCGAGGAGGTGACATGGGAAACCAAGCAAGACATGCAGAGTCATTATCCTCATTTTTTCATCACTTCAGGTATGTCTCTAAGCATGTTCGAGGACGAACATTTGTTTTAAGAGGGGAAGAATGTAACGACCCAACCGGTCGTTTTGTGTATTTGTGCCTTGTTTCCTTTTTTGATGCTTCACACATGTGTAATCTTGACTTTATGACTTGCGACTTGGTTAGTTTCGTTCGAAAAGGTTTTGGGTTGATTTGAACCCTTTGGTTCTTGGCTGCCTAAGTTAGAAATGTTTACAAGAGTTTGACTTTTGTAAAAACGACCCCGGAACGGTGTTTTGATGGCTCTAATAGGTTTGTATTGTGATTTTGGACTTGGGCGTATGCACGAAATCGAATTCGGAGGTCCGTAGGTTGATTTGTATTGTTTTGCCGAACGTTAGCAATTTAAGATTTAGAATAATTCCCAAGTTTGACTGTAGGACTTTTGGCTATCGGGTTCAGTTTGGTTTTGGGACTTGGAATAGGTCCGTTATACTATTTAGAACTTGTCTGCAAAATGTGGTGTCAATTGGAGCTGGTTTGATACGATTCAGACGTTTGGTTGTAATTCTAAAAGCTCTTGAACTTTTCTTTGAAATTCATGCGTTTTGATATCCCATTCGTAGTTATAAATGTTTATTTTTTCTCGCGAGCGAGTTCGTATGATTTTTTTAGACTTGTGTGGATGTTTGGTTTGGAGCCCCGAGGGCTCGGATGATTTTTACATGCATTTCGGGAAGGTTTAGACTAAAACTAGACTTGCTGGTGTGTTGGTGCTCTGATGTTGTAATTGCGAGCACTAGCCTTGCAATTGCGAGCATGGCAGGGGAGGCTCACGTATCACAATTATGATACCTTGTTCGCATTTGCGAAGTCAATGCGAAGTCTGGGCTTGGGTAGGTGAGTTCGCATTTATGATGTATTGTGTCGCATTTGCGATGGGAACAGGGTTCGCAATTGTGAACCCCATTGTCGCATTTGCGATGTTTCCCTTAGACTGTCAGTGCCGCATTTGCGAGAAATTCTTCGCAATTTCGAGGGTTCGCAACTGCGAACCTAGTGTCGCAATTGCGACACCTGCAACTGAACAAAAGTTAGAAAAGTCGGGATTTTAATCTCATTGTCACATTTTTAGAACCCTAGACTCAGTAAGAGGCGATGTGGAGAGGGGATTTTTATCTACAAACATTGGGTAACTAATTCTAACTAATTTCCAACTATATTCCATGATTATATCTTAGATTCAGCATCAAATTTATGAGAATCAAAGAGGAAAATTTAGAGATTTTGTCAAAGTTTCGAATAAATGAAGATTTGAGTTTGAGAGTCAAATTGGACTCGGATTTGAAAACAAATCACATATATGGACTCGTGGTATTATGGGTAGTCAGAATCTACCCTTGGACCCGGGTCTTGGCTGGGCGGGCCCTAGGTTGACTTTTTGGGAATGTGTAAAGATCATAACTTTATCTATTGTAATTGATTTTCCTTGCATTGTTTGATAAAATTAAGTCGCTTTTGGTTAGATTTGAGCCCTGTGAAGGCAAATTTTAGGGGAAAAGCTATATTCGAGGGTTGATTTAGCCTAGTTGAGGTAAGTATCTTGCCTAACTTTGTGTGAAAAAACTACCCCCTTAGGATTTGGGTTGTTTATGTTAATTGTACTATGTGGAAGACGTGTACACAAGGTGATGAGTGTGTACACTGTCTATATGTGGTATTTGGATCGGTTTAGACTTTTAGACTTCTTCCATGCCTTTACTTGAAATTGTTATAACATGTTACATCTCTTGTTGTTAAATTTACTCTTACATGTTCTAATTGGTGTCGTTAGCATTTGTTATACCCTTCATTATTTTAATTGCTCTCATATGCTTTAGATGAAGTTACTACCTCTCTTATTGTCTTGTTAATCCTTATTTGTTAAATTACTCTTAATTGAAGTTGTTATTTCGTGAAATATCTTCTTGTTGAAATATTGATGTTGAAGTTCTAGAAGCCATTATCACATTGAGGTTGAAGTTGTTAATTGTTGAACATTCCTCATTCATTTTGTTGTTATTGAGATTCTTGTGCTCATTGTTATTGAGCCATGGGCTATATGTTGCGATGACATCGGTATTGTTCATTTTGGCAAGTGTTATGGCATATGGGAACATGTGGTGCGAGTTGAATATTATGTTGTGATATTCATACGCATGCGGTGATATAAGGATAGGGGTTGATATGCATGCGGTGAGATAAGGTGGGATTGTATACGTGTGTTGCGAGTAATAGAATTACTTGAAGCCACGCGATGAGATAAGAGGGCTAAAACGCATGTAGCTATTTCGGGAAAAATAATTTTCAAAACTAAATGTAAGGCTCACGCTGTGATATAAGAAAAGATTATGATCGAAATTGTGAAATGTGAATATGAAGCGGTATCTCAGTTGTGATTCTTGTTGTACATTCCATGCTAAAAGAGGCTTGTTGGTCGAACAGTTCTTGTTGTTTTCCTCATAGTCTCACTTGTATTTGTCTGTGTTGACTATATGTTGTTTCATCATGTGTTCACTACTTGTTGCCTTACTGCTTAAATTTCCGTTGTTAGCTTATATTATCGAACTGATTATCTGTCATTTACTTTCACGCTTTCCATTATTAGGCTATGATATATCCTGTTTGGCTTTCTTATCCTAGTAGGTGTCTTAGCCTGGCCTCGTCACTACTCTACCGAGGTTAGTCTTGATATTTACTAGGTACCGTTATGGTGTACTCATACTATGCTTCTACACATTTTTTGTGCAGATCCAGGTACTTCTGCCCGTGCTGGATGTTAGTGATTGATTAGCCATTTCGGAGACTTCAAGGTACACCTGTTCGACGTTCGCAAGCCTCGAAATCACCTTCTGGTTTTAGATGTTCTACTGTTTACTTCTTGTTCAAACAATATTGTATTTCTAGACTATCAGTATATTCTTGTAGAGCTTATGACTCAGTTCCACAAGATTTTGGGAGTTATTCATCAGTTGTACCGTTGGGGTTTTGTTACGCTAGTTTAACAGTTTAATTTGATGTTTAAGTTATTATTTATGCTATTTCTCAATGCATGTTAGGATTACCTAGTCTTAGTGACTAGGTGCTATCACGACATCCTAAGGTGGGAAATTGGGGCCGTGACATTATCTCACCGCATGGCTTCAAATAATTCCCTTACTAGCAACACGCATATTAGTCCCATCTTATCTCGCCGCATGCACATCAATCTCTATCCTTATACCGCCGCATGTGCACCAATATCACAACACAATAATCAACTCGCACCACACGTGCCCATACACCACTACATTTCCCAAATTAACAATACCAATGTTACCACAACTCATAGCCACGACTCAACCACAACGTGTACAAGAATCTTAATAACAACAAAATTGATGAGAAACAACTCAACAAGAAAAAATATCTCAACAATCAACAACTTCAACCACAATGTGTTAATGGCTTTCACAACTACAACTTCAATAACCCAACAATGAAGGTGTTCCCATGAAATGGCAACTTCCAATCCAAGTACGTGACATAAGCTTAACAACGAAAGAGATAGTATGATATAGCGACTAAGTCTCAATGCATGAAAATAACTCAACAATGGAAAGAATGACATGTAACAACAACTATAAGTAAATGCATATAAGAGTAACTTGACGATGGAAACTAGAACATGTAATGATAACTTCAATTTAGGCATGTAAGAATATAATTGACAACTAAAGATAGAACAAATAATAATAACTTCAATTAAGTGCTTATAGGTAACTTAAGAGTCTAAACCGTTCAAATACCATATATAAGCCGTGTACACACACATCACATTGTGTACACGTCTTCCACATAATTTCAATAATACAATCAGCCCAAATCTTAAGGGGTAGTTCCCCCACATAAAGTTAGGCAAGATACTTACCTCAACTAAGCCAAATCAACACTCAAAAAATAGCTTTTCCCTTAAAGTTCGCCTCCGCATGGCTCAAGTCTAACCAAAAAACGACTTAATATCATCAAACAATGCAAGAGAAATCAATTTCGATTAATAAAGCTAAGATCTTTACACAATTTCCCAAAAGTCAACAAAAGTCAATACCGGGCCCACCCGGTCAACTCGGGTCCAAGAGTATATCCCGACTTCCCATAACCTTACGAGTCTTTGTTTTTCAAATCCGAGTCTAAGTCGACTCTCAAATCTCAAATTCTTATTTTTCAAAACATAGACAAAATTCCCCAAAGTTTCTCTTTGATTCTCATAAATTTGATGTTAAATCTCATATATAATCATATAATATAGTTGAAAATTAATCAAAATCACTTACCCAATGATTATAGGTGAAATCCCCTCTCTAAATCGCCTCTTACCTAGTCTAGGGTTTCTAAAATGAGAGAAATGAGATCAAATCCTGACTTCCCAGCATTTTTGTTCAGGTGGAGATGTCGCAATTGCGATACTGGTTCGCAATTATGAACCCTCGCAATTGCGAAGAAAGACTCGCAATTGCGTCACCTGACAGACTTGAGGAATGTCGCAAATGTGACACTGACTTCGTATTTGCGAAGTATGCACCTCTCGCAAATGCGACCACTTGATCGCAATTGCGAACCTACCCAGTCCCAGCCTTTCTTCCCAATTGCGAATGAGGTATTACAATTGCGATACCTACTCCCCCTATTGTCCACTTTGCAATTGCGAGGCTGGTGCTCGCAATTGCAATAACTGTAGCACCAACACACCAGCAACCCAAAAATGAGTTTAATCCAATCCGAAATACGTCTGAAACTCAACCGAGCCCTTGTGGCTCCAAACCAAATATCTACACAAGTATTAAAACATCATACGAACTCGTTCGCTCAATCAAAACACTAAAAATAACATCTAGAACCACAAATCGGACATCAAAACTCATGAATTTCAAAAGAAAACTCAAGAACCTCTAGAATTGCAACCAAGCGTCTGAATCCTATCAAACCAACTTCAAATGACACCAAATTTTGCAGACAAGTTCCAAATAGAAAACCGAACCTATTACAAGTCCCAAAATCAAATTTCGAACCCGATAGCCACAAAGTCAACCTACGGTTAAACTTAGGGAAACTTCTACACCTCAAATTGCCAACTTTCGGCAAAATAAGTCAAATCAAGGGACCTCCGAATTCAATTTCGGGCATACGCCCAAGTCCAAAATCACGATATAAACCTATCAGAGCTATCAAAACACTGTTCTAGGATCATTTTTACAAAAGTCAAAATTCGATCAACATTTTTAACTAATCTTCCAAACCAAGAATCAAAGGGTCCAATTAACCCGAAACCTTTTCGGAACGAAACTAATCATCCTCCCAAGTCATAAAATCTCAAATAAATATACGGGAAGCTTCAAAAGGTAAAATGTGGCTCAACTACATAAAACGACCGGTTGGGTCTTTTACAAGCACAGAGGTGCATAGTATAGATAAGCCCTATGGACGGTCTGGTGATGCGCATAGGTGCATAGTAACAGTTGGCTATCGACGGACTGGTGGGATGCGTAGTAAACATAGGAAATAGGTGAGCCTTATGGACGGCCTGGTGAAACGCATAAGTGCTATTTTTATTGTCTTCTGCCGAAACATAGTGTCACGTTTACTTTATATTTTCTGTGTCTCATAAATAGCTCATACCGCCCACTCGATCCAAAAGAAGTGTAGGATGACTCAAGTACAATATGACTTGAAATATGATGCAATAGGTTGTTTTATATCTTCTTGATTTACTTCATTTATCTCTCTTTGAGTATACATTATTCTGTTCACTTTACATACTAGTATTATTCCATATGTGTCTCTTTTGTCGGGGATACTGCATCTTTAATGAATGCAGGTGATACTCCAGTAGGTGACATAGGTACTTGATAGAAGCGAGCCTTCCTTCAGCTGATCCTTGGTGAGCTCTACTCTGTATTTGGGCTCTTGTATTATATTGATCCTTACACATTATTTTGAGGTATAGTCAGGGCCTTGTCACCGACACATTCATATTTTTCTCACATCAGTTTAGAGGTTCCATGGACACGGTGTGGGTCATGTATCATATAGGGATTTAATATGCTGTATGTCATTTTGCTTCCGCTTAAAGACTTTTAAAATAACTTGTAATGTTTTGCTAGCTATTAATGAAATTGCTTAAGTAATAGAAGATTAACGCTGGATGTTTCTCCCATAAATATTCTTGGCTAACCTCTACATATTATTTCTTCATAAATCTTTCATGGATAAGGGTAGTTAATGGGCATCAAGAAGTCTTGCTTGACCGGAATACCTCGATTGAGCGCCGGTCCCGTTCCCCGAGGTTGGTGCGTGATATGAGTGTTGGCTTGTCTAGCGAGCTTGTTAGGTGCCATTACGGTCTTTGGTGTAATTTTGGGTCGTGAAATTAAGGTTTCTATTTTAGCCTTTTAACTTTTCCAAATCCTTTCGGAATACTCTAGGACCCGGTCCATTCATATCCGCAAGTCATAAAATATCAAATGATCTGTGAAAAGTTTTAGTTTAAGGAATGAGATGCTAGAACTCAAAATAACTTGTTGGATCATATTAAGTAATATATCTATAAAAACTTATTTTTACTATTATTATTATTTTATTTTGGTATGAAGATAATATGAGTTGAGCTTAAAGAAAAAAAGAGGATACATATCGTCGACTTCAACTATGTTTAGGATTGAGGAGTAATAGTAGTAGTAGTTGTTGCATATGATACACATGAAAGAAATATTTTTTGTAATTTAATTTTCTTAAGAATATGAATATGCTACATGAGTCAAGGTTTATATGTTTCATGCCTGGGCTTTCTAAAGATGATTCTAAATATATCTTTTACATGCATATGATTGGGTAAATTATATGGGTTGGGTTGCTCGATGGGGGTAATGTGTCAAGTGCTAATCACATAGCATCAATGGATTTCAGGTTGTGATATAGGAATTATTTAATAATATTTTGGGTTACCATTTGGTTTGATCCATTACAATTTTTCCACCAATGAAATTGAAACGTAATGTTTCTCTATTAAAGACAAAATTGAAACAAATTAAATAAGAAAAAGTTTGAGAGATATGCGGTCCACACCAGGCGATAAATAACTGAATCAATAGCCATGTAATGTTTTGGCAGTAGATCCAAACTGAAAGGTAAAAAAACATATGATGATGCCTAATTTTTGAAATAAGGACTGTAAAGGTCGAGAAATTTAAGACTTAGGTAACAGGGTTCAGCCATGCACTATACCAACTAACCCTGGTATTTAAGTGAAGGAGAATGGAGGAACGATCCGTTATTTCGAAATTCTCAAAGAAATTAGTAAATAGTTATTTTTTAGACCTCTAATTAAGCTTTAACCACTATTTCAATAACATTTTGTCACTCTTTTGATACAGAATTTTTAGAAAATAATACGCTCCAGCAATTGGTGCTAGATTTCGAAACCTTTATTTGTGAAACTACAACGTACTATATTGACTTTCGAAAAATCTCTACATGTGAAACTTCAGAATTGAGCAATAGAGTTTGATTTTTTTGTTTTTGTGAAACTCTAGCACACAATGATGAAGTTTTTTTCCTTTATTAATTTGAAAGTTTTTGTCTCACTGTCATCTTTCCAAACACAGAATCTTGCCATCCTCATCCTCCAATTTATCCCTTATCCTATTGAAACAGATGCTCTAGTGCGCTATCACAAATATTTATAATCTAATAAGCAACGCGGTCAAGCTAAGATACTAGTTATGGTCTCTTAGGTATTGATGTGGCCATCCCTCTTATTCAAGGCTAACCAATTCTTGTTTATTCAACAAAAACGTATACCACCACTTCATCCAAGTAATAATTTTTTAACTTCTATAATATATGCATTCATACTGCGATAAAATAGGCTAGATATTAGGTATATCTGCATTGAATTGCAAGCTTTAAGGTTTGAACGGGGTTTGAAACTCAAGCAAATTTTTTATATTTGGATTGTGAAAGTTTGAACCTCATGAATTATTCCTGTAGTTTTAGTTTATAACAGTTTGGACTTCATAAATTGTTAGCTCGAACCGTTTCACCTCATTTTTCCCGAATTTTGAAGGTTGCAACTTTTTTTATTTCTTAACACATTCCTACGAGAGTTCTCAACTTTTCTCTCTTGGTTGCTCGAATGCAACTTTAATTCTCTACTTTTCTCTCTTGGTTGCTCGAATGCAACCTTAAAATTGAAAGTGAGTATAGTTATGTATATGGCCAAAACCGATTAGTGCTTCGTACGAACTGGTCGAGATAGTAATACATTGATCGAAGAGCGACTTCGATATTTTCAGGTTGAGGTCCGAAGTCAAGTCACCAAGCTTCGAGTTCTAGGACCGATCAACGTCAAGCTCGATATCATTGTCGAGCTCGAATCCAAATCGAACTATAAGGCGAAGCGAAATTATCGAGCTTATGAGTTAGAGACCGACCGAGACCGACCCCGAATCGGTACCAGACTCCGAGTCAGAATCGAGCTCCAGTCAAGATCGAGAGCTCGAGTCGATACCGAGCTCGAGTCAATATCGAGCTCATAGACAAGAACTGTTACAACCGCACTAGGGGAGAGAATCCTGACGGGAATTAGGAAACACCTGATTCATCGTGGGTTCCCCACTATATAATTTTTATTATATCTAAAGT
Source organism: Nicotiana otophora (assembly GCA_000715115.1). Classification (NCBI taxonomy): domain Eukaryota; kingdom Viridiplantae; phylum Streptophyta; class Magnoliopsida; order Solanales; family Solanaceae; genus Nicotiana; species Nicotiana otophora. The sequence goes on from AWOL01S0033533.1 coordinate 15,842, forward strand.
AGGATCTCTCCACTATAAAAGGGATGATTATTGTTTCTGTAAGGGGCATCAAGACATTCACATATTGTAACAAAAATATCATTTTTCATATTGAAAGATTAGCCCTTTGAGCTCCATTACTTCATCTTATTTTGCTCATTCATTTTTCTCCTTTCAACTGTGTTTATCTTTTATTCTTTATAGACAAGATTGGATATTTCTATTTTCTCTTTACGATTTGTGTCAAGTTATAGCACATACCCTTAGAACTACATACAAATTCAACTCTATCCGATTTTTCGGGCAAACAGTTTGGCGCCCACCGTGGGGGTAAGGATAACAGTGGTTATTTGATACAAATCTGCAACATACACTATTTTACGCTTGTCTTTTGAAAGTGTCTTTGACTTCGGATTAGCAATGACAAACCCTCGATTAATGGTTTTACCTATCGATAATGAAGCTGGTCTTCAAAATGAAAACAACAACTTGACGCCCAGGGCCGGAAGGGCGCTTGTCGATGCCGTTGAAGCTCAAGTCGAAGTACCACTAGACGTTAATTCGCATATGGCCCTTGAGGAAAACCAACATTCTGAACCTGAAAATAGCATTAATGGTGGCACTCGATCTGCAGCTCGAGACACCCATAACGTTGAGGAAAACAGAGTCAGATTGCGTATGATTTTTGAAATGCTGCGAGCCCAACAGGTAGCGATAGCTCAGTTGCAGAGCCAAACCCAGGTACCGAGAAGGCCGGAGCCCAGTCCGCCTCGAGAAATTACCCGCAGAACGGAGCCAGTCATAGTAAGGTCAAATGAGCAAGAATCGGAGGTTACTCCCGAAATTGCTAAGATACTCGAGGAGCTCACAAAGCGGATCGAAGCAAACGATAAAAAAATAGAAATATATATCTCCAGGGTCGATCAGATCCCGGGGGCACCACCAATGATAAAAGGGTTGGATTCCAAAAAATTCGTGCAAAAGCCTTTTCCCTCGAGTGTAGCCCTAAAACCAATCCCCAAAAAGTTACGTAGGCCCGAGATTCCCAAATATAATGGAACGACCGACCCTAACGAGCACGTCACCTCTTACACGTGTGCCATCAAGGGTAACAATTTAGAAGATGATGAAATCGAATCTGTGTTGTTAAAGAAATTCAGAGAGACAAGTATCACAACCTGCCACCGAATTCCATCGACTCATTTGCCATGTTAGCAGATTCTTTCGTAAAGGCACACGCCGGTGCCATAAAAGTCGCAACAAGGAAATCAGACCTTTTCAAAGTAAGGCAAAGGGATAATGAAATGTTGAGGGAGTTCGTGTCCCGATTTCAAATGGAACGCATGGAATTGCCACCGGTCACAGACGATTGGGCCGTTCAAGCTTTCACCCAAGGGTTGAACGAGCGAAGTTCGATAGCATCACATCATCTTAAACAAAATTTGATCGAGTATCCAGTTATAACTTGGGAAGATATGCACAATCGATATCAGTCAAAAATCAGGGTCGAAGATGACCAATTAGGAGCTCCTTTCGGATCAGTACATCCAAATAGGTCGACTATTAAAAACCAGAGGGATATCGACAGAGAGCCAAGGTCGAACTGAGACCGATACCAACCATACATCGCGGATCGAATGAACAATGGTTCGGGATGCAATTTCGTCCGAAACAATCGAAGAAATGATCGAGGACAGAATTCTCGGGGACTTATGAGCAAAAGTGGCTTTGACAACTATGTCGATCCTATAGAGGCACCTCGGTTATCGGAATATAACTTTAGCATCGATGCATCTGGCATTGTATCGGAAATCGGAAGGATCAAAGATACTAGGTGGCCCAAACTCATGCAAACCGATCCTTCCCAAAGAAACCCAAATTCAATGTGCAAATAGCATGGCACACATGGCCACAAGATCGAGGATTGCAGACAATTAAGGGAGGAGGTAGATAGTTTATTCAATAAGGGCCACATTCGAGAGTTCCTCAGTGATCGAGCCAAGAACCATTTCAGAGAGAGACGCCAACATAAAAAATGAACAGGAGGAACCCCAATATATCTTTCATATGATCGTCGGTGGGGTCGACACTCCACACAGACCCATAATCAAACGCACAAAGATACCGATCACTAGAGAAAAACGAACCTGAGATTATGTGCCCGAAGGAACTTTATCATTCAACAACGAAGAAGCCGAAGGCATTTCTTAGCCCCACAATGACGCTCTGGTAATTTCTATCTCTTTAAATAAAGTTCAAGTTAAGCATGTTTTAGTGGATCCAGGTAGCTCGGCGAATATTATTCGATCGAGGGTCGTGGAGCAGCTCGGTCTGCAAAATCAAGTCGTGCACATAGCTCGGGTCTTAAACGGCTTCAATATGGCCAGTGAAACAACTAGGGGGAGATTATTCTACTAGTGAACGTGGCTGGGACCATCCGAAATACCAAGTTCCACGTAATCGAGGGTGGCATGAGGTACAATGCCCTACTCGGAGGCCTTGGATCCACAATATGAGGGCAATACCTTCGACTCTCCACCAAGTGATGAAATTCCCAACGTCAGATGGTGTACAAACAGTATACGGGGAGCAACATGCTACGAAGAAAATGTTTGCGGTCGATGAGGTGACACTGATACCGATACTACCAACCTCGAAAAGGTCGAGCATCAAAAGTAAACGAGAAATCAAATAGCAATCACAGCCGCCAGCCTCGACCGAATCAGGGAAGCAGAAGATGGAAGAAGAAGAGGAGGATTTTCTGACCCCTCAAAATTTTATCATCCCCGAAGATTCGGACGCCACCAAATCAACGGTCGAAGAGCTGGAACAGGTTGTATTGATCGAGTATCTGCCCGAGAGAAAGGTATATCTGGGAACGGGATTGACCCCCGAATTCGGGAAAAAGCTTATTCAATTTCTTATTAATAACATATATTATTTTGCTTGGTCCCATTTAGACATGACAGGGATCCCACCGTCGATAACAACACATGGGCTGAACCTGGACCCTAGGTTCAAACGGGTGAAGCAAAAAAGAAGACCTCAGTTCGAGGTAAAGCACGCATTCGTAAAGGGCGAGTCCCTGCACGCAGAGGATCATTTGACTCATTTGCAGGAGACGTTCGAGATTTTAAGGAAATACAACATGAAGCTCAACCCCCAGAAATATGCCTTCGGGGTTGGTTCAGGCAAGTTTCTTGGCTTCATGGTATCGAATCGGGGGATCGAGATCAACCCCGATAAAATAAAGGGCATCGAAGACATCACCGTCATGGACAATGTAAAAGCCGTGCAGAATCTAACTGGACGGATAGCTGCCTTAGGCCGATTCATTTCAAGGTCGTCAGATCGAAGCCATAGATTTTTCTCTCTACTCAAAAAGAAGAACGATTTCGCCTGGACCCCGGAATGCCAACAAGCATTAGAAGAATTGAAGCGATAGCTGTCGAGCCCACCACTGCTTCACACTCCGAAGGCAGATGAAAAACTTTACTTATACTTGGCGGTATCGAAAATCACGGTAAGTGGCGTCCTAGTTCGAGAAGAGCAAGGTATGCAATTTTCTGTTTATTATGTAAGTCGAACCTTAGGAGAAGCAGAAACTAGATATCCACACTTAGAAAAACTGGCACTTGCACTGATAAGCTCCTCTAGAAAGTTAATACCATACTTTCAATGTCACCCCATATGCGTATTAACCACTTACCTACTTTGTAATATTTTGCACAAGCCCGAACTATCTAGATGATTGGCTAAATGGTTCGTCGAACTCAGTGGGTACGATATCGAATATCAACCCCGTACGGCCATCAAGTCTCACATTTTAGCGGACTTCGTGGCCGATTTCACGCCAACCCTCGTACCTGAAGTTGAAAAAGAACTCTTGTTTAAATCGGGTGCATCATCGGGGGTCTGGACCCTCTTCACAGATGGTGCTTCGAATGTGAAGGGGTCCGGGCTTGGCATCATTTTGAAACCCCCCACGGGTGGCACTATTAGGCAATCTATCAAAACTTCTAGGTTTACTAACAATAAAGCCGAGTATGAGCCCGTGATTGCAGGTCTCGATCTAGCTAAAATCTTGGGAGCAGAAGTCATTGAAGCCAAATATGACTCTTTACTAGTGGTGAACCAAGTAAACAAAACCTTCAAAGTTTGAGAGGATAGAATGCAAAGGTATATTTATCTCGAAGGGTCACACCGAGATAAATTCTACAAGCTTAACCTGGGATTGGAGGAATAAGTACATTGAATACTTGAAGAACGGAAAACTCCCATCGAATCCTAAAGAATCGAGGGCCCTACAAACCAAAACTGCTCGATTCATGTTGGTTGAAGATGGAACATTGTACAAAAGGACGTTTGATGGACCATTGGCAGTATGCTTAGGACCAGGAGACACCTATTACGTTTTACGAAAGGTCCATGAAGGTACTTGTGGGAACCACTCCGGCGCCGAATCACTGATTCACAAAATCATTAGAGCAGGATACTACTGGGATAGCATGGAAAAGGACATTAAGGAGTTTGTTTGAAAATGTGATAAATGTCAAAGGTTTGCACTAATGATCCATCAGCCTGGAGAACAACTTCATTCAGTCCTATTCCCATGGCCATTCATAAAATGGGGGATGGATATCGTCGGCCATGTATCATCGGCCCCAGGTAAAGCTAAGTTCATTTTATTTATGACTGACTATTTCTCCAAATGGGTTGAAGCACAAGTGTTCGAGAAAGTTAGAGAGAAAGAAGTTATAGACTTCATCTAGGACCACATCGTATGTCGATTTGGGATACCCGCTGAAATAGTGTGTGACAATGGAAAATAATTTATCGGCATCAAAGTGACAAAATTTCTCAAAGACCATAAAATAAAAAGGATATTGTCAACATCGTATCATCCTAGTGGGAACAGACAGGCCGAATCGACGAACAAGACTATCATCCAAAACCTGAAGAAAAGGTTGAACGAAGCTAAAGGGAAATGGAGAGAAATTCTGCCCAAAGTCCTTTGGGCATATCGAACAACATCGAAGTCCAGTACGGGAGCAACTCCGTTTTCCTTAGTGTATGGCTCCGAAGCCTTAATTCTAATCGAAGTCGGAGAACCCAGGGCAAGATTTCTACATACATCGGAGGAATCAAATTGCGAGGCTATGAATACAAGCCTCGAATTATTAGATGAAAAACGAGAAGCGGCACTTGTTTGAATGGCTGCACAAAAGCAATGAATCAAAAGGTACTACAATAGAAGAACCAACCTTCGCCACTTCAGGGTCGGGAACTTAGTCCTAAGGAAGGTCACCATCAACACTCGATATCCTAATGAAGGCAAGCTCGGCCCAAATTGGGAAGGACCCTATCAAGTCCTCGATATAGTCGAAAAGTGGTCTTATAAACTCGAAACAATGGATGGCGAACCATTACCAAACAACTGGAACATATCACTTATCAAACGATATTATTGTTAAAGTATGATTTTCTCTCTTCTTTCGTCTATATATATTTGACGCTAACTCATTGCAGGAGTTCGACCAAAGACATCGAGACCTCAGGTTTTAAAGTACGCGTTGCATACTTTTTTCCTTAGATCGGTTTTTATCCCAACTGGGTTTTTCCGGCGAGGTTTTTAACGAGGCAACAACTATGTACTACCTGAAGACAATTCAATAGTATCTAAGGCTTCTTTACAATCAACCTCGAATACTAGGGGCATTACCATCGAATAAATCGAGTTCGATACAAGAAAGTTATTTCATATCAAATTCATGTCAAACATGGTCTCGATAGGGAAAAGTGTAAGGGCCAAATGGTCAAAACAAACCATGCCCCCATAGTTTTGCTCCAGCCCTGGCGCAAAATACGAACACATGTATAATGACTTATAAAGAAAAACTTCTTCTTTACCGATATCTCATATTTTGAAAAGTTCGTTCTACTTCATGATTCAAACAGGCTTAAGGGCCGACCACTACCGAAGGAGTTTTGAAAAACTTACACCATAAAGCCTACGGGATACAATACTTCGAGTTCGAGTTCGAGCAATCACTCACTCTACTATTAAGCCTAAGGGCTATCTTACTTCGAGTTCGAGCAATCACTCACTTGGCCATACAGCCTACAGGCTACAATACTTCGAGTTCGAGTTCGAGCAATCACTCACTCGACTATTAAGCCTAAGGGCTATCTTACTTCGAGTTCGAGCAATCGCTCACTCGATCATAAAGCCTACGGGCTACAATACTTCGAGTCCGAGTTCGAGCAATCACTCACTCAACTATTAAGCCTAAGGGCTATCTTACTTCGAGTTCGAGCAATCACTCACTCGACCATAAAGCCTACGGGCTACAATACTTCGAGTCCGAGTTCGAACAATCACTCACTCGACTATTAAGCCTAAGGGCTATCTTACTTCGAGTTCGAGCAATCACTCACTCGACCATAAAGCCTACGGGCTACAATACTTCGAGTCCGAGTTCGAACAATCACTCACTCGACTATTAAGCCTAAGGGCTATCTTACTTCGAGTTCGAGCAATCACTCACTCGACCATAAAGCCTACGGGCTACAATACTTCGAGTCCGAGTTCGAACAATCACTCACTCGACTATTAAGCCTAAGGGCTATCTTACTTCGAGTTCGAGCAATCACTCACTCGACCATAAAGCCTACGGGCTACAATACTTCGAGTCCGAGTTCGAACAATCACTCACTCGACTATTAAGCCTAAGGGCTATCTTACTTCGAGTTCGAGCAATCACTCACTCGACCATAAAGCCTACGGGCTACAATACTTCGAGTCCGAGTTCGAACAATCACTCACTCGACTATTAAGCCTAAGGGCTATCTTACTTCGAGTTCGAGCAATCACTCACTCGACTATTAGGCCTAAGCGCTACTTTACTTAAACGTTCAAGAAAACACTCACTCGACTACTAGGCCTAAGGGCTACTTTACTTAAAAGTTCGAGCAAAAACTCACTCAACTATTAAGCCTAAGGACCAATACATTTAGAGTTCGAGACTTTGTTCTCACTCAACTCGGACCTAAGGGTTCCACTCTTCCAAGTTCAAATAAAGATGGCTTGAACTTCCCTCAAGGATCCGCCATAAAACCTTAAGGGGTATGTTATTGCAAGATTCGAAAATTACACATTATTTGATAAAAGCCTAAAGGTTTATTCTATTCTAAGTTCGAAACATACTCGAACTTAGTTATATAAACAGTGCAGTCATGGCGTCGATCAAGCCATCTGAAATCTCGAACATATTATTGAACTCAGGGACTCACCCTTGTGTGTCTTAAAAACCTAAGGGTTTTGTTCTAAGTTCGAACTAGTATTCGCTCGATTATAGAGGCTGCAACAACAAAATTTTCAAAAGGCAAAAGCACAAAACACGTTTGAACTTAAAGTGAGAAGGCATTCAAAAGAAGTTTTTCTATTATATATTGATAAAAAGGGTTATGTACAAGATACCGATCAAGGTCTTACAAAAAGGGAAATTAAGTCCTAACTACGGCCGGTTTCGACCTCTTCTTCGGGAGAAACTTCTCCTTCAGGCCCCTCACCGGATCCGCCTCGACTGCCTTCTTCATCATCATCTTCGTCATCGAAGGAGGCAAGCTGCCTGGCTTCAGCCTCAAGCACCTTGGCTCGGGCTATCTCCTCGGAGAGATCAAAACCTCGAGTATGGATTTCCTCGAGGGTTTCCCTCTGGGATTGGCACTTTGCCGAGTCAATGATCCATTGCTCTCGGTTAGAAGAATCCCTTAGCTGCATTTGGGCAGCCTCAGCATCGCGTACATGGCAATGGACTTATCCGCCGTGACTTTTGTCTTCTCGATCTCCTCTTTGGCCTTAGCAAGCCCGGTTTCGTGCTCCTCGATCCTTTTGGCTTGGGTCGAACTTTTCTGTTTAACGCCCTGAAGTTGAACCTTGGCCGATGACAGTTTGGCCAAGGTAGTTTCTTTTTCTGCAGCCAGGTGGTCCATAGTCTCCTTCCACCGATCACACTCGGCCTTGACCTGATCGACATCTCCCCGAAGCAACCCGATCCTTTCAACCTTTTGTTGCAGCTGAGATAGCAAAGTATTAACCTCCACAGTTGGGTTAAGTCCATACTCTATCAAAAGAATGCTCACCTGCTCATCTAGATCGACCTCTTCCTCACGAGCCTTGGCCAAATCCGCTTGAAGGTCCTTTATAGTCTCGTCTTTTTGGCCGCAAAAAAGCTTCAGAGCGTTTCTCTCCTCTGAGACCTTTTGGATCTCAATTTCACACTGGCTGAGATTAGCTCGAAACTTGGCAAGGGCCTACACAAAAAGGGAAAACGCAAGTCAGATTTATAAGAGAGTAAAGAAAAGAAGTGCAATAAACAGATTATTAGCCGAGATAAGAGACGTTGGGCCTCTTCTAGAAGAATAGAAGCATCACTAATATCAGAAGCATCATCGACTCGAGTAAAAAAATCCCGAAAGGGATCCCCTACACTAGAGCCTCCGCCCATATAAGGGGTCTTCAACTCTCGAGCTTCCCTTAATGCCTCCTCAGAAAAAGTCAGAAGAGAAGGCAAGTGACCTGCTGTCATGGTCCCAAGCAAGTCGCTCGGGACGCTCTGATCGATCTTCGGGGTCTCAGAACCGGCCCCTTCCGATGTAGCTGTAGATGGCTGAGAAACGATCTCGACCTCTGGTAATTCGAGATCCTCACCCGATTTCTTTTTGGAAGCCTCCCCGATATGAGGCTTGATTTTAGAAGCCGCCGTCGGCTCAGAAGGTTTGGTGACCTCGACGGCTTTCCTAGGTCAGGCCGTCAGTGCCGAGGCATTTTTCTCTTCTTCATCTTCTTTGTCTCTCAGTCTTTGGACCGAGTCCATCGTGAGAGCGATAACTTTTCTCCTCACCCTTCGAGGTTTGGGCTTGGGGTCCTCGGACTGCGAGGCAGTTTTCCTCTTCTTGTCTTCCCCCGGCTTCGGAACCTGGGACTTGGTTTCTTCCTTGCCACTTGAAGGCCTCAAAATGACATCCTTGGTCAGGCCTGCATGAAAAAAAATTAGTGACGAATGAAGTATAAAAAGTGTTTTAAAAACATGAAAAATGAGGCCCTTACCATGATTCTTGGCCTCTCATCTGCCTTTTGCCAAATCATGCCATGCGCGTTCGGCATAAGTGGAAGTCAAGGCTAACTTCCAAACCCAATCTTCGAGGTCAGGTACCGCTTGAGGCATCCAAGGATCAATTACATATCGAATCCGTATATGAGGCGAAGTCGAAGAAGGTACGAAGAACAAAGTTTAAAAGATTACTTACGATCGAAGTTCCACTCCTCAGGGAATGACATCTTCTCTTCCGGGATAATGTTGCGGGTCCTCACCCATACAAAACGGCTCATCTAACCCCGATCCTTGTCCTCGTCGATGCTCGAGATCAAGGCCTTCGTTGCCCGACGTTGGATCCCGATTAGTCCTCGATAGATTCAAATTCGGTACAACTGCATAAGGTGATTTAGAGTAAACTTTAGCCCCTCGGCCTTGCTAGAGAAGAAGCGCAATATGATTACTATGCGCCATAGAGAGGGGTGAATTTGGCCAAGGGTGACCTCATATCTTTTACAAATATCAATAATCACTAGGTCGAGGGGACCCAATGTGAAGGGGTAAGTGTAAACACTTAAGAACCCCTCCGCGTAAGCGGTGATGCTCTCTTCGGGAGCAGGAATTTGCACTATGGCCTCGGGACCCCAGTTGCAGTCCCTCCTCACGGCCTTGAGCACATGTACATCGACACATGCTCACATCAGTCGGGGATCGATGAGGGGTTTTCAACCTTGAAATCGGACTTTAGAGTACACAGGTCGGGAACATACTCGTGGGGAAGCGGCTCCACTGGCTCCTTGCCGCCAGACGGTCGGAAAGAGGAACAAGAAGCTTTCTCCTTCTGCGGTAAGGTCTTTGGGGTTTTTGCCATTTGTATAAGTAAAAAAGAGGGAAGAGAGATGCAAAACTGGTGGTTTTAGTGCTAATGAAGATGGCTCTACATGCGGCGAAAAGGAGGAGACGAGAAGAGTGAGAAGACTTAGAGGTTTGATTAGAGCAAAAGTAAAGTTTGATTCAATGAAGGAGCGGGTATTTATAGGCTCACGACGACGGTTCAGTGGCGCTAGTGGCCGACCGCTAACTGACAATCATTAATGATTTGGGGAACTGAACCGACGGGATGTTTCAACCACATCCGTCATAAGGACAACGTCATGATCGAGGCCTCAGAAAATCAAGGCTCAAAACGTTTCTTATCATGTTATTCCAAGAAACGCGGGGACTATCTTTATACGGCCAAAACCGATTAGTCCTTTCGTACGAACTGGTCGAGATAGTAATACATTGATCGAAGAGCGTCTTCGATATTTTCAGGTTGAGATCCGAAGTAAGGTCACCAAGTTTCGAGTTCTAGGACCGATCAACGTCAAGCTCGATATCATTATCGAGCTCGAATCCAAATCGAACTATAAGGCGAAGCGAAATTATCGAGCTTGTGAGTCAGAGACCGACCGAGACCGACCCCGACCCCGAATCAGTACCGGACTCCGAGTCAGAATCGAGCTCGAGTCAAGATCGAAAGCTCGAGTCAATACCGAGCTCGAGTCAATATCGAGCTAATAGACAAGAGCCGTTGCAACCGCAGTAGGGGAGAGAATCCTGGCAGGAATTAGAGAAAAGCTGATTCATCATGGGTTCCCCACTATGTAATCTTTATTATATCTAAAGTAGGATCTCTCCACTATAAAAGAGATGATTATTGTTTCTGTAAGGGGCATCAAGACATTCACACATTGTAACAAAAATACCATTTCTCGTATTGAAAGATTAATCCTTTGAGCTCCATTACTTCATCTTATTTTGCTCATTCATTTTCCTCCTTTCAAATGTGTTTATCTTTTATTCTTTATATTTAAGATTGGATATTTCTAATTTCTCTTTACGATTTGTATCAAGTTATACCACATAACCTTAGAACAACATACAAATTTAACTCTATCCGATTTTCCGGATAAACAAGTTACCATTTGAGCAACTCTATCTTATCGGTAGCGATTGTGACTGTCCTACTTTAAAATCATTGTATTTGTTTTGTTCGAGAGAGCTAAAAGGAATAGTACGTATGAGTTCGAGTAACCGTCGAACTAGCTTTGCTTTGAGGGATCGTTTGGTACGTGGATTAAATTATCCCGAGATTATAATCTCTCGACTAATTTATCTCACCTCAAAGGTGGTATAAAATAATCCCTAATTTAACGGAATAAGGTGGGATAAGATGAGATATTTAGTATTAAATCTGATATTAAATTTATATTATATTTGATTAACGGTATAATTTTATACTCTGGATAAATTTATAACAACCAAATAAAGTATAAATTTAACGTTAAAGTAGTCTCGTAAACGACCGTGAGGGTATATGACGGGTACATGTTTCCGTAAAGAGTTTTGAGGGGTTGGGGGG